>JAUCMR010044386.1:0-20757 GCA_032357425.1 Enteromius argenteus | reverse complement strand
CAATCAAGTGCACGCCAATTTCATTGGCCTTTTGTATAAAGCTCAAAGGCAATTGGTCTCTCTGGCGAGTTCCCATAGGTAACGTCGAAGTGATTCGACTGAAAGGGTAACTACTTTATGTCCTTCCTCACCACTAATTTTTCAGCAATCTACTGTATGCTTCATTGTTATTCAGTAGGGGACACTATTACTCATCCCTACTACTCAATGCTACTCATCAATCAATCAGTTAATCAATCAGCTTTATGTTTATAGCACCTTTATTTACAAAGCACTGAACAGTATCAAATTGTAGAATAGAGAGTCAGTAATATATAATGACAAGATTTAAAAACTCAATTTTCAGCTAAAGGCATTTCATTATTGAATGCAGAGACGTCGTTGTCTAGATCAGCTCAGTTACAATAGGAACTTTGTAATCAAATCAGTGACAATCGCTAGAAATTAATTGTCCCTAAATAAGCAAGAGGCAAGGAACCAAAACTTAATTTCCAGTTCAATTTCAAATGCAGCTATGTCAGATTTTGTAATGGACTTATTGTGTGTGAATGAATGAGTGTGTGTGTGTGTGCGATTGAGTGTGTCTGATTCCCATGAGCTCATCTAGTTTTTCTGGTCTCCATTTACGATCAGGGCTGCAGACATCATCTCTTGATGCTGATCCACCATCTGATCAAGATACAGACTGAGAAGCAGAATAAGAAAGAAACAGACTGATATAGATGCCTTTTTTTTTTTACGATGTAATGAGTACATTGTGTGTTAAGGGGAGTGTTCCCGGTTCCAGCTGATCTATTTAATGCAGCTTAACAATCTTTTAACAGATTTGATTAATGGAAGCCTATTAGTGTGCTATGTGTAAGCCAGGTTAAAGAGATGTGTCTTTAAACTGACAGAGTGTGCCTTCCTCCCGAACAGTGTTAGGTAGATTGTTCCAGAGTTTGGGTGCTAAATAGGAGAAGGATCTGCTGCCCGCAGTCGATTTTAATATTATTGGTATTATCAAATGGCCAGAGTTTTAAGAACGCAGCGGATGTGAAGGACTATAATGTGATAAGAGCTCGCTCCAGTACTGAGGAGCTAAGCCATTCAGGGCTTTATAAGTAATTAACAAGATTTTAAAATCTATACGATGTTTGGTAGGGAGCCAGTGCAGTGTTGGCAGAACCAAGCTAATATGCTCATACTTCCTGGTTCTAGTAAAGACTGTAGCTGCTGCATTTTGGACCAGCTGTAGATGGTTTAACAAGTGTGCCAAACCAATAAAGCATTACAATAGTCTCACCTCAAGGTCATAAACGCATTAGTTAACATTTCTGCATTTGACGTTGAGAGCATAGGTCGCAATTTAGATATGTGGTAAAACGCAGTAATTTACTGGAATAGTAGCGTATCACCATATTCAAAAATTGTGCCTTGACTTCTGACACTATATGAGTGAAATAACATGTGAGATCCCCAAATCTCCATCACTTCTGTCCTAACCACACCATAGTTTCGGTTCAGGTTTCTCAGTTTGGTTTTCACACAGGCACAGTGAGGGAAAACACAGAATTTAGGTCAGTCAGTAGCTCTGCTTCAACTGTGCAATAGCATCACAAGAGGCGACCAAAATGCGACATGTCAGAAATTCATATTATTATTGGTCAGGAGAAGCTAACAACCTCTTGTTAGCCCCTGCACACTGCATATCAAAAAGTATATGACAAAGCTGAAATTTGGCCCAACTCAGAATTTTGAAATTGCAGTGTATGCCCAACCTAAGCTAACACAATCATTAAAGAGGATTGTTTTTTGCCAGTGTTGATGGACTCAGTCTGCTTGGTCTGTGGTTTGATCATCATTCTGATTCCAATTATATGTTCAGATATTCATACAACAGAATGAACAGAATAAACGCTGGGGCTGGTTGACAGTATTTTAGGAATGCTTGTAAGGAAATAGTTAAGTTAATGGCTGTCACTTATTTATGCATACTCGTTGTAACAGTTGCAAAGCAATTACTTATTGAAGGATATTTTGGATGCATTCGTTGCCATGTTGGTCTAGTTTGCTTTCAATTTTCTTCATGACTGTGACTACAGTCTAAATTGTTTTCTGTGATAATCAACTTTATGCCTCAAATGCGATTGATTATTTTACTGAACCTGTAATAAAACTGTAACATTTGGTTAAAGTGTAGTTTTATTCCATGGGGATATATATTCAAGATAACAGGAAAAATAAATGATTTCTTCCAGGGTTGACCAGGGCAAAGACAATTCAAAAGCTGCCTTTGCTGTTTTGCAGCACTGACACCCCTAAACACCGCTCTGTTTTTGTGGAGCAATCAGCAGTCTTACGCAGTGTGATCTGCATTCGGACCTCTCTGCTGAAACAAGCTTTTCTACAATGTGTGTGCGTGTTTAGTCTGACAGAGACAGAGAGAGTGAGATAATAAACAGAGAGCAGCACACTCCAGTAAGCTCCCTGCTGCGTGTCGGACTCTTCCTCATGGTTATAAGTCTTGTGCAGCAGTATGTGTGTTTCTTATCTGTAATGCATCCAGCAGATGAAGAGAGCAGATACACGCTCCACATACACGATCATAAGTCACATCACTCTGCTGAGCTGGTCTCGGATGGGGGACGAGGACAGGAAATGAGACGAATGGGCAAACAAACACACATGTAATGAATTGATGTAACCATGGTAGCACTCAGTGGTGGAGTGACCATTATATGTGCACTTGTAGGTATTACTAAACCTCTCCACTGACACACACACTTTATTGGGGGATTATTGGTATATTTTAATTTGACTTATTTTGCAGTGTGAAGACTGGTGCTCATCTATCAATATCTACTTGTCAGCACATCATAGACAAATATCACATAACCAGCTTCATTCTAATTTTATTTATTAATTTGATCACCCTTTGTTGTAAAACTTTATTTTAGTCTCCTAACTAGTTGCTTATTAACATGCATATTACTAGAATATTAGCCATTTATTAGTACTAATTAAGTACATATTATAACCTTATTCTACATCCCTAATCCTGCCCAATACCTAAACATAACAACTATTATAACTATTATAACAATATAACTAACTATTATTAAGTAGCAAATTAAGAATCTATTGAGGGAAATGTTATAGTTATTAGTGAATATGTGTTCTCTATTTTAAAGTGTTGCCCACATTATTTGAAGGTCCAGTTTTTGCTGTTAACTAACTCCTAATTTGCTGCTTATTAATAGTTAGTAAGGTAGTTGTTATCTTTGGGTATGTGGTAGTTTAAAAAAAAAAAAGGCTATACAGAAAAAGGCTTCATAGGTATCAATAAACCACTGTTATGCTAGTAATATGTATAGTAATAGTAATATGCTAGTAATATAACTTAAGTGTTACCATATATTTTAATTGAACATTAATTGAACTACTTTTGAGTTACTTTTTTGTACAACTTGTTTGTCACTGTATTAAATTAGCATCCCTAGAATTTAACATTACTGAAACTGAAATATACTGAAATGCTCCATTTACTGACATTTCTGGAAAGTTTACTTTTTAAACTTCTTTTTAAACTGTCTCATATAAATGTATCCATAGAAACTAGGTATTTATAAAGTGATGAGATTTATAATGTTTATTTTAGAGTGGCTGATGAGATTTATAATGTGTCCCCCACTTTTCAGATCATCCCTGCTCGTATTAATCATGGAAGGATGGAAGGTTTTGAGCATAATACAACATTTAGAAATGAATTTTAACAGAGCCCTGGATGATATTGTGATGCATTTGTGTCCTTTTTTAATTCTCTCAAGTGTCTAGATGAAAGATATGGGTGGGTGAAACTATCCCAGAATTCGTAATGAAATATCAGAAGCCAGTTTAGCAGCAAATGGTTTACACATTCTCTGCTGAAGCATCTGCTCACAAACACCAGCTGCTTTGGATTTGGCAGTTCAAGTATCCCTGGAGGAGAATCCCAGAGAAACTCTCCCAACTGACAAATGATCTCCTGCAGAGAGGAGGTGCTCTCCTCACAGTCACCTGGTGAACATGTGAGCCAATAAATTGCGCACCATTTAGCATTTAAAGGCTAAGACGCATCAAATCGACATCAAAGTACTAGCGACAAACAAAGCCAACTGTGTTGTCACCTCAGTGTAGCATGCATCTGGGCCAAAAGGCTGCTCTTGAACATTCCTCAAAGACACAGTCAATGGCCAACTAGCACGTAACTTCTGCATCTGTGTGTGAGAGAATCTGCAGGTGGCAGTAGTCTATTGAAGAGTTTATTTGCAAAAACAGATAACAGATCTTGTTTAATTGTGTTAGTTAGTTTTTTTAACCCAGTCAAAATAACAACCTAGGCTCATTGGAAAGACGCGCCTCTATACATTTCTGCAAAACTGAAAAAAAAAAGTACCTTCAGTATACATACGAATCGCTGCAGTTTCCAGTTGAAATGAACACTAGAGGCAGAACTCCCACAACTTTTATTCCTTTTCACCCAAAAGTATGATTCACAGGTAATTTTTTTATTAATAAAGGCTAATTTTCACAATTGTGCACAATTATTAGGCAAGTGAGTATTTTGACCATATCATCATTTTATCCATAATTTCCAAATCCAAGCTGTATAAACTTGAATGCTTATTGGATTTAATGCATATCAGGTGATGTGTATTTGTGTAACGAGAGAGGTGTGGCCTAAGCAGATCAACACCCTATATCAAGGTGTGCATAATTATTTGACAGATTCTTCTCCTCAGAAAAAATGGGCCAAAAAAGAGATTTAACTGACTCTGAAAAGTCAAAAATTGTAAAAAGTCTTTCACAGGGATGCAGCACTCTTGAAATATCCAAGATATTGGGGTGTGATCACAGAACCATCAAACGTTTTGTAGCAAATAGTCAACAGGGTTGCAAGAAATGTGTTGAGAAGAAAAGACGCAAATTAACCTCCAAAGATTTGAGAAGAATCAAATATGAAGCTACCAGGAACCAATTATCATCCAGTGCTGCCATATTCCACAACTGCAACCTACCTGGAGTGTCAAGAAGTATGAGATGTTCAGTTCTCAGAGACATGGCCAAGGTTAGAAAGGCTGAAAGCCGACCATCTCTGAACAAGATACATAAGTTGAAACATCAAGAATGGGCCAAGAAATATCTGAAGACAGATTTTTCATAGGTTTTGTGGACTGATGAGATGAGAGTGACTCTTGACGGACCAGATGGATGGGCCCGTGGTTGGATCAGTAATGGATACAGAGCTCCACTTCGACTCAGACTCCAGCAAAGTGGAGGTGGGGTACTGGTATGGGCAAGTATTATTAAAGATGAGCTAGTTGAACCTTTTCGGGTTGAAAATGAACTCAAAATCAACTCTCAGACCTACTGTCAATTTTTAGAAAATACTTTCTTCAAGCAGTGGTACAGGAAAAAGTCTCCATCTTTCAAGAAGACATTGATTTTTATGCAAGACTACGCTCCATCACATGCATCAAAGTACAGAAAAGATGAAAAACTAATGACATGGCCCCCTTCTTCACCTGACTTAAACCCTATTGAGAACTTTTGAGCCCTTCTTAAGCAGGAAATTTACAGTGAAGGTAAACAGTACACCTCTCTGAAAAGTGTCTGGGAGGCTATGGTTGCAGCTGCACAAAAAGTTGATTTTGAGCAGATCAAGAAACTGACTGACTCTGTGAATGGAAGGCTTGTGACTGTTATCGAAAAGAAGGGTGGCTATATTGGTCATTGAGGTTTTCTTTTTGAAATTTCAGAAATGTTTATTTGTAAATTTTGAGTTTGTTTATTATTCATTCATTATTATTCATTATTCATTCAGTCTCAACCCCAATCTTTTCATATGAGCGATGAAAAAAAAAAGCAGTTTTTTAGCTTGGTTTCAATAAAAGCTTCTTTTTTTTACTAAAAAGAAAGTTTTGAGTTCTGAAAGTTGCATGGTGTTTTTATAGTACATCTATATATCAAAAGATCAATGGAAATTTGATCTCTCAGTTTTTGCGACCCCTTTTAACTGACAATGCCGTTTAACTGTAATGAAGAACTTTCATTCGTACAACTTTGTTGCGATTCCTATTTCCAAAGAAAACCTGAAAGAGGAACTGCAGCCGCTATATACTTGTGTTAGTTTCTCTCGTTTGCTCTTCATTAGCTCTAACATGAAATCCTCCCGAGTATCTTAAAAGTTAACAGTGTCTCTCTGTGAGTCCTCAGCGACTCAACGAACCTTTCATGAAGAGCTGCTCATCAATCAGTGACTTCAGTAATGAATAGAGATGAACACAGAGACACATAAAGCACTGATGATCACAGCTACATAATCCTGAAATTTACCTCATAAATAATGGAGAATATTTGTGTCTCATCGCTCACATCAAGATGCTGCATGCATAATATATTATAATTAGAGAAGGATCAATTAGAGGCCATTTTTCATTTGTCAGTTATAAAATATGTCTCTATATTTCACTCTCAGTGAAAGTGAGGCTAATTTATCTTTTTCTGTAATAAATCAACATAGACTTGAAGATTCAGCCTCACTGATGGTGTCTGCCAAGTCAAGCATCAATATTATTACTATTGTTATTAATTCTAACCCCATTGTTTAATTCTACAAATATGAATGATACCTTAAATCATATGGCCTGTGGAAGAGAGGTGTGTTGTTACTTTTCTAAGCACCCAGGCTTATGATTTACATCTGAAAGAACCAAAATGGAGACCGAGATATCATAGGCTTTGGTTTTTTACTTGGGTCAGCAAGCAACCCCCAAAAAAACAATCCCGTAGGGTTCACTGTCATTTAAACACACAAACTTTCTGACTTACAGTACTTTCTTGCAATTTGGAGATATAAACTCAGAATTGCAAGTTATGAAGTCAAAATTACGGGATATAAAGTCAAAATTGTGAGATATAAACTCACAAGTTATAAAGTCAGAATTGCGAGTTGTAAAGTCAGAATTGCGACTTTTTATTTCAGAATTCTGACTTTAGTACTCACAATTGTGTGATGTAAAGTCACAATTCTGATTTTTTTTTTTATAAGAATTGTGAGATATAAAGTCACAACTGTGAGTTATAAAATCCAATTTTTAGTGGAAAAAAGACTAATATGTTCTCATAATTGTGACTTTATATCTTGCAATTCTGCCTTTCCCTCGATTACAACCAGTCGTCCTGTACTTGAAGCTGAAAAACACCCCCACAGCATGACGCTGCCACCACCATGCTTCACTGTTGGGACTGTATTGGACAGTTGATGAGCAGTGCCTGGATTTCTCCACACATACCGCTTAGCCAAAAAGTTCTATCTTGGTCTCATCAGACCAGAGAATCTTATTTCTCACCATCTTGGAGTCCTTCAGGTGTTCCATGCAGGCTTTCATGTGTCTTTCACTGAGGAGAGGCTTCCGATGGGCCACTCTGCCATAAAGCCCCGACTGGTGGAAGGCTGCAGGGATGGTTGACTTTCTACAACTTTCTCCCATCTCCCGACTGCATCTCTGGAGCTCAGCCACAGTGATCTTTGGGTTCTTCTTTACCTCTCTCACCAAGGCTCTTCTCCCTCGATAGCTCAGATTGGCCGGATGGCCAGCTCTAGGAAGGGTTCTGGTCGTCCCAAACATCTTCATTTTAAGAATTATGGAGGCCACTGTGCTCTTAGGAAGCTTAAGTGCAGCAGAAATTTTTTGGTAACCATGGCCAGATCTGTGCCTTGCCACAAATCTGTCTCTGAGCTTTTCAGGCAGTTACTTATTAAGTGCAGCAGAATCATCAGAGTGATGATACGCCCAGGTGGGCCTCGCCGCCGTCTGCGCCGCCCTGGGGGGCTCTCGAACGGCCTGGTCGGCCATGGAGGGCATGGTCATCATCGGCATTGCCTCAGAGGGCCCGGAAAACGTCTGCCCCACCTTGGAGGGCGTTTCCGCCGCCTGGTCTGTCCAGGCGGGGTACCCCGCCGTCTGATCCACCTTGGAGGTCGGAGGTTCCGTCTGCTCCATCCAGGTGGAAGTCTCCGCCGCCTGCTCTGCCTTGGAGAAGTGTGCCCGCCATCCCACCCCCTTATCATAAACTCTCTCCTCCTCCAGGCCACCTCCTTCCTTGTCCTGTTCCGCGTGCCTGGAATCCACGCCTTAGAGGGGGGGCTATGTCACGCCGTAGGCGTGTCCTGTCTGTGTTTTCCGTCTGACTGTTTATGTTTTGCCATGTGCTCTTGTGTGTTTGTTTACTTACTGTTTCCCCATGTGCTCTACCAATTTGTAACCCCGCCTTCATCATTAGTGTTTCATCCTCTGCCAGCCTTGTTTTGTCCAGGTGTGTTTGATTAGTCCATGTATAAGTACCACATCCCATCTTTTGTCTGCTGTTAATGTTGCGTGTCGTTTGTGGAGCTCTGCAAAGCTCATCGTGTCTTCCTTTTGTTTTATAAAATAAATGCCTAAGTTTGAATCAGAGTTCCTGTCTCCGAGTCCTGCCTGCCCAGTTTGGAGCGAGAGCGCGAGCTCACACAGCCGGTATTCGTGACAGTATGTGTGTATATGTATATGTATATATATATACATACAATATTTGTGGAAAGTGCCAGCAGACATGACTCTGTTTGCTCTGTTATTACAGCTGTCACCATGAGGGAGAAACACAATGATGGCAGATCTTAAAGGTCTTGGCTAATAATCTGAAGGACAGTGGTTTAAATCCCAGAAGGGATGATGTGTAAAATGAGACTATAGGCTCTGTTAACAGTTGTGTGCTTTTCAAAAAGGCACTTAACTAAAACACCAGTTACTCAAAAGTCAAGCTATAGGAATGTACTTTACTTTGAACAAGTCCTCAACTGCTAAATTGCATATAAAAGTAGACATGTGCTGTGAAATCAGTAGAAAAAGCTCAAGTATTATCCTTAAAGGGACAGGAAATTGTATTCACCCTAATGCCACTCCAACAAAACGAAATGCACATGATTCTATATTTTTTCCATATCATGAACAGTGGCTGTCAGACTCCAAAAGGGACAAAACAAATACCGTTAATGGCCTATGGACAATATTTAAAGACTTCTGACACCATACGATAGTGATAGAGTGGAATTTGTGTTAAAGAATTCACTTGGTTTAACTTGGAAAAGAATGGCTGCACAAGCTACAAAATATCTCCTTTTTCCGCAATAGAAAGTCAACAGAAAAACATGAAAGTGCGTAAAGGATGTCATTTTAATTGTTGTGTGCACTATCACCATGCTGTTCTCTCTCTGAGTGATTTGAAAGGCTGTGTGATGTTTGGATGTATGACAGGCTGTCATGTAGAAACCATCTGTGCAGGGGCGTCCCTAAACTCTTCTGAAGATTTCACGTCATCCAGTCAGTTTAATGTTGCTTTGATCCTGCTTTTTTCCATTCCTGTTAGACAGTAATCGCTTTTTGTTTGCTGTCAATCTGTTACACAGTTCACATCGCGATGCAAGCTTCAACACATTTTCATTTCTGACCTTTTCAATCACAGCACTCGATCGTTAGTGACAACGGCAAATATGATGCATGTTGTTTACTGTCATTTTAACGCCAAAATGTGAACAAAATATCCTCAGATGGTGAAACGTGATTTAGTCACAGAGATTTTGTGAGAGACATCTAGCTGTATTTCTCAAGGGTTCAGTGATCTAGTTAGCCATTTTATAATGGGCAACACATGAATAACTAATTACAGTGTGGTTTTTAGGCCCTTGTGAGAATGAAGTGTATTAAATTGTAGTGTTTTGTAAAAGCGTTGTAAAAGTGTTTTGTTTTGTCACTTTCGTGACTATTAATTACACTTAAAAAAAGTACACTTAATAAAAGTACATTTAGTTTGACGTGTTGACTAATATGCTAAAGCTCATGTAAAGTATTTGATTATAATTTCAACTGTACTAAATTGCAACTTCATTATTGCAAATAGTAATTAAAGTATATTTAAAAATTACATAGTTTAAATAGAAATAACATTAAAGTGTATTATCGTTTTAAAAGCTGGGTAGATTACTTACAAACCTATCACTTACTTATTGATTTTTTATCTGTTGGTATTTGATAGAATCCATGATGCCATATGTCTAAACAAGATGTCCAGGACCTCCAGCAGAAATATAGGCGCACAACATCAAAAACATAGAAGTATACTTCATTGTAGACATGGTACTTTTTATTCCTGCATTCAACAAACCCATCTTGAGTGTCTGCTGCTAAAAAGCTCTTTTTTGTTGTTTAATCTGACCATAGAAACCAGTCCCATTTGAAGTTCTAGTCGTGTCTGACAACTGAATATACTGGAGTTTGTTTTTGAATATGAGATGAGACTTTTTCTTGAAGCGCTCCCAAACAACATTTCACGAGTTCGTACTTGCTGGTAATGACTTAAAGATAAGCGAAGCTTGTTTGGCGTGCTGACCAGGGAGAATACTCAGGGTTAGGAGGGCTGCCGAACCCTAGGGTAAACAGCCCCAAGGGCTCGGGAGGAGATAGAGAGGGACGGCCAGTTCCTAACCCTGAGTGCTCCCCTGGTGAAATCTGAGGAGGAGCTGGGGAGGAGGCGGGATACTGAGATCGAGATGCAGAGAGAAGGGCTTCTGGTTATTTATAGGGAGTGGCGAGAGATCTGATAGGAAGATGAGATAAGTGGGAGATAGATTTAGGCAGTGACTGGCTATTGATTACCTGTGCGTGCTCCTCCCGAAATTAAGTTTATAAACAACATGTGCACAACAACATGTAGGGGCTGTTTGACAATTTTTGTAAAAAAATTTTTTAGAGGTTTTCTGACCCTGAGACTTAACTATTTTCTGCAGTTCTTCAGCTGTGGTCCTTGAAGGGTCTTTGGCCACTTAAACGTTCCTCCTCACCGATGATACTATCACACATCCTATTCCAGGCAGTTTCATAACATTTTGGGAATGGAAATGGGAATTTTCACTGCTTAAGCTCTTTTATTAAAGCCACTTAACTAATTTTTGAAGCTCAGTTATCTTTTGCTGCACATCAGAAATATATTCTTTGGTTTTTCCTCATCGTGATGGATGATGAAGGGAATTTTGGCCTTGTTTTCCCTCCTATTTATATTTTTTGTGAAACAGCTGGATAATTTCAGCTTCATAATCATCAGAGTGCTCAAAACTGTGAATTATGGGAATTAACAATGCAGATTAATTTTCACAGCCTTCTTCTGATCATATTTATCAAGGATGCCAATATTTTTGGCCATGACTGTATCATTTTTATGCTTAAACCCTTTGATGTCTTTGACCCATATATCACATTAAATCAGGCTTTCCAAAACTGGGCTTCATGTAGATGCATTGGGTTTGTGAGTAGATACAAAGTTAATAATTAATTAAATCATAAAAGTAAAATAAATTTTTAAACACTAAAAAGAGGAATTTTGAATTTGCTACTTCCATGTCATTGTGACCAATAATTGACAATGAACTGTAAACATGCAAATGTGTTGTTTAATTATTGAAATATTAACCTCCCCAGGGATATTTCAAGAATATATTTAATGTTTGGCTGGGAAAAACATTTGAGAATCCCTGCATTTGTAAGTTTGTTTGTTCATTCATTCATTCATTCATTCATTCATTCAACCATCCATCAATGTCAGCATGAATGTTTAAGGCAAAAACAATACAACTGCATCACTCATCCCTGCATTATCTGAAAAACATGAAAACATCAATCACATTGTCTTGTTTACAAGAGCAAGAACTGCATGTTAATTCAAACTGTAAATAATCTTTGACTATGTGAACCGAACCATTTTGGACAACTTGTTAAAATTTCTTAACGTTTGGCAGTCTGATCAAATAATGAGTCATAATCACAGTTCATGATATGATTCATTCATCACAATGGAAATAGATGGTCAAGTGAAATTTTTGATGAACATTACTCTCATACTGCGCACTGTAGACACACTACACATGCAGAGATAGTACAAGTAGAAGTATGGCAGTTTGGTTTTCTGAACAGAGCCATTTTCTGTGTTTATGGCCTCCGTCACTATTGTTATTTTATATCGATCCACTGCTGCCACTGCCATAACGACAGCTTTCTAAACAGGGACAGAGATCTTCAGCGCTTTACTAAAAGGCCTTTGCATTGATTTCCCAAATGTCATTTTGCTCGTAATGACAGTTCATTCGTTTTGAAGTGCCTTAGCCACTGAGAAAGGGCAATCAGTCTTGTAATTCTGCAACAGGAAGGTCTACTAACATTATACCCATTAACCTTTACCCTTCTTATGTAACTTGTTTTGAGCCATTTTGTCTGGTTTTTAAACTGGGGTTTGACACAAATTTTATCAAGCAGGACATGTGTGAAGTACAGGAATAAGAGAGCAATGTTATGTTGCCAGTTTTGTCCTTCACAGATCTCTCTGTGGATTTCTCTTTCATGTTTCTGTTCAACATTAGAATTAATAATTTATTGAGACGATAGACAATCTCACAAAAATGTGTCTAGTGCAGTAGTTGATCTGTGAAATGATTATTGGGTTGACAAAGAAGTGGCATAAAAGGGCTATGAGGGGTAGCAACTTCAAAGCGAGCACCCATGCATACTGTACTTTTTTTATGGATTCATGGCCTAACATACACAGTCATATTCATGAATAAACAAACACTGTTGCTATTGTGTTGTTTAAAAAAAGTAAACAGCATCATATCTATATCCAGGGCACCAGTTGTCTACAAATTTCTCTGAGTTACCATGAGTGTGTTTGTCTATAATTTCTGCTTAGAAAGGACAAGTTATTTATTTTATTTATTCATAAGAAGCAAACCAATTTTGTCAAAAGATTGCAAGACTTTGTAGAACGTCAGTCGTTCTACCTAGCGGGAACAAAGTTATAAAATATCTGCTACATAAAAAATAAATCACAGATTTCCAAACCATGTTTGAGTTTAAATTATTAACATTGGACATCTCACGTCTGTGGTTTCACGTAGGTTACCAATTCAAACAAGACTAGAGGTACACCCTATTCCACAAAGATCCACCTATATGGAGATTTTTGGCTTCTCTATATCGATGAAAGTGCAGCAGACAATCTGCACTCCATGAGGAAATCTGAGTTACGGTACTTGACAAAGGTCAGAATAAACCAGGAGAAGCGTTGTGGGAAATAACAACATAGCGCAATCACTGACATCCCATCTGGACAGAACTGGATTTCCCAAAGGACTTCTGAGAACGAATGCTGTAAGTACCTACTGTAGATTCAGCCACAACGAAACTTGTAATTTGCTCTGTAGATTTTTCCTATATTGTGTGAGGCAATCGTTTGATTTGCTCTAGACCATCATAAAACCATCATATTCCCACCACTGAGAAATTACATCTAATTCCATTGAGCTAAACCACATGAAACAAAAATATTCTCATTGTACTGCATAAAGCTTCGTTCACACCAGGAACGATTAACTATGAAGATAACTATGGTTGTAAAAACTGTTCTCAAACCTAAAGGGTTACTCCACCCCAAAATTAAAATGTTGTCATTAATCACTTCCCCCATGTCGTTCCAAACCCGTAAAAGCTTTGTTCATCTTCGGAACATAATTTAAAGTTTTTGGGATTGAAACCAGGAGGCTTGTGACTGTCCAATTGACTGCAAAACACTGACGTTGTCTGAATGCTTCATCTGCCATCAGTGGTTCAAACTTAATATTATGAAGCTACGAGAATGCTTTTTATACGGAAAGAAAGCAAACATTATGACTTGATTCAGCACCGTAACGTCACCGTAGCACCATTTTGGACACCAAGTATTCTTGTAGCTTCATAGTGTTATGGTTGAAACACTGAGGCAGATGGAGCATTCAGATGACGTCTTTCATACTGAGTCATCTGACCCACTCTCAATGGAAATATAAGCATCTATCATTTATCATATTTACAGGTTGTGATTCAGTGGAGCGCTGGTCCTGGGTACTAAACCATCTTTTAAGAGCAAGCATTTTGTGTATCCCATGTTGAACTCGAGATTAGATTAGAAAAGTAGTCATCAGTAAAATTATGTGTTTGTGGGTGGGGTCAAGTTGTTTGTGGCTTGCCTACGTACATCATAGGCAGGAATTATTCAAATGTGAAATGTAGCCATTGCGGAAATGGGATTCCAATTACTAACAGCTCATTTAGGATGTACAGAGTCGATTCTTTATTTTGGGAGACAATAACTTTATTTATCGTTGGGTTTCGGGATTTACAACTTTGCAGATCGCTTAAAATCACACACAGCTGCATTACAGACTGCATATTAGGGACACTTTAAAATAACTAGCTTGCAATAGACATTTGTTAGTTTCTGATTCACTTATGATTTCTGTTTCTGATTCACTAAACATAATATACTATTCAAAAGAGTCATTTGCACTCAGTCATGCATGAATATAGAATGTAGCATAGACATTTAATGCATTTGAAGGTGTCTCATCCAATCATAATTTAGAGCTGGAACTCCTGGAACTACCACATTGCAATTTCATATTCAGTGAGGTCCAAAATTTAAATCTTAGCATGATATATAACAGGAGTTTTGTCATTCCATAACATTTATCAATTGTGAAGATGCTTTTATCCAGAGTAATTACAGTCAAGGTACACGTTATATTTTATCACTATTGCTTTCCCCACAAACCCACAACCTTAGAATTCCTCAAAGCTTTTGGCTCATTTGTGTGATTCACTGTTTACTCCTCTAACATGCAAAACATGATGCATTCTGGGATATCTGATATTGGTGTTGCAGCTTTGCCATCAGCAGCATCATCTAAGAAACCTGCTGAGAACAGAAACTCATGCAGCTCTGCGAAATATAAGAGCTGCTCTCCTCATCAGAGCTTTTCTTCATAAAAAAATGCCAGTTAATGCCTTTTTCTGAAATTCCAGTTTTCTGAATAGCCATTGTACTTTGAGGATCAATATAGTGTTAACAACTTCTACTGCTCAATCCATAATAAAGACAGTTTGCAGGACTGCTTATTTCGAAAAATGTGTTGATTTGTCAGATGATAATCACTTAGCTTGACTTCATGTTATCTTCTGAACTTAATGACAATTATGCAGCTTTGCACTTTGCTTCATTTTTGTTGCTGTTTTCCATCGCTATTTCTAAAATACTACATGACGTTTGCCGTATGAATGTTTCATTAGGTCCAATTATGCAGCTACCCAAGGGAGACCTATTCATATTACAAGAAAGATGCCTTAGCTTTGTGAAAGGAAAAAAAGGAAGGAAAAAGTCTTGAATAATTACTTGAGCATTTGTTAGAAAATAGATTAGGTTTTGCCTTCGTTTTAAAACACGGATGGTTTTGTCAGTTTTCGTAACTGAATCGTGAGAGATTTGGGAGACAGTGGTCGGCGGCCTCCCTCTTTGCTCCCTTGCTGTTTTCATTGCCATCTTTATGTATCTGTCTGTGATGCCAGTAGCAGGTTGTTTATTTCAGCACTCTGTAGGTGACATAGGGCTCTTGGATCTCCGCAGGGGTAAAATGGATGGATACATAAATAAATGAGAGTGTGAGGAGCTCAAGGCAGAGAAGATCTGTAGCCTTGAGCTCTGACTTCAAATAGTCAATGATTCCATGTGAAACCTCATGTCTTCCAATAAACCTTTATCTTCCATACTGCAGTCATCTGGGCCTGCCAGACCATGCTGGAGCTGCCTATCGTGCGCAGAGGCTAATGCTGCCGGGAAATGTCTTGTTAAGTCTTGCCAGTAATTCACAAGAGCAGTATCCATTAAACCAGCATTCGTAAATAGCTTTGTGACGATACTGTTGACATGTGTTTCTAATGGTGTGTATGACTTTTGCATAATGAAAATACAGTACATGTTGGCTTGCGACTTTCAATAGGTTCCACAGGGGCTACCAACCTCCTTTTTTCAGTTGAAGCCATATTACACTAAATATTTATTTGAGGCTCCTCACACAAAGCTGTCAGGTGACTTCAGAAGACTTGATTTTTGCAATTTTTGGAGATTAATATGATTTGTTGTTTTATGCATGCAAGCTTATATTTCTGTAATAGATCCAGGGGAATCTTTATTTAGAATTAATGTTCAAATGTCAGCTAATTCTGGCTGAAGTGTTCATTTAAATAATGGGAAAAGGCTACTGAATGAAGTAGATTTATTATATTGTTATAATGCCATTTTGTAACATCATATAGCCTGATTGATGCATAAAATAATGTATTTACTTACTTATGCATTTATTTATTTATGCATTAGCAAATGTGTATCTTAAAATTGTAAGAAAAAGAACATCTAGAACTTATTCAGATCCATTATGTATTAGCACCTGAATTATTTAGTATTCTAATTAAGTCCAATAAAAATAATTTAATAGACCAGGCAAGCATGCTTCCGTCTAATTGTCCTTCTAACCTTCACAAGAACTGGAGTAAACACCCAATTCATTTCAGAGTTTAATTAAACCTGTTAGGACAAATCCCTAGTGTTACAGACCATGATATTTAATACTTTACTGCCATTTCTCTGCATCCACATCATCCTTGGATAACAAACTGTGAAGATGAGCAAAGTGTCATTGAGTGAGACCTTATCAGAATGGCTGATTTTAATGATTTGGCTGAGGGGTTCATCAAAAGAAATACAAGCAGACATCATCCACAAAAAATCTAATCAATTCTTATTTAATTTAGCTTTGTGTGATTTCATAATTAGTTCATTTTTCATTTTAAGCAGGCACTTTTCTTTCAAAGCATCCAATTCATTACATGCAATGGGCAGTTTCCCTGGAGCTAAATGTTCTGAAATGAATCCTCAAGAACATAGCCATATTCACCCCGAAATAAAAAGAAAGGTATAATTAAAAAAAAAAAAAAAGTGCTTAGCTGCTTTGAAAATAAGACAGAAAAAGCCCTAAAAATGTCCTAAAAGTAAAATATAATAAAATATAATGTCTTATTTCTTTTCTGTTGATTTTGGGGTGTTTTATTGACAGGATTCAGCAAATGCATCCTATTTACATTAAATCCAGAAAAGTTATTTTCACACAGTTGTATTATTGTTTTAGTGTTTCTGAGGACCTGGGAAGTAGCAGTAAATCTTTGACATACAGTATAAAAACAGCAGTGTTCCTAAGCCCCAGTTTTCTTGCGGAATTGGGCTACTTTGACGCCCTTTTTGCGGGTTGTTTTTCATGTCCGCAGGTTGAAGCGACCCCAATAACATTATATTTAGTCCCTGGAAATCGACTTTTATCAGAGGAACCCTGCAAAAAAGTGTATTTTAATGTGTATGTGTATCTCCCCTTAAAAGGTTGGGCTGGTTTAAAAAAAAACCCTGGCAACCCTGAAGAACAGTAATATATATATATATATATATATAGAGAGAGAGAGAGAGAGAGAGAGAGAGAGAGTTAAAGCAATTTATACCTTCATGAACTTTCTGCTCCTATGAAATCAATATGTTGCATAGGATTTTACAAAGCCCGTGACCCAATACAAAGAACTAGTGGTTTGGAGAATGGATGGATGGATGGATTGTACACAGAAAAAAAGTGTGTGTTTAACAGCTACTATAAATTTCACTTTATTCCATTCTGCCTTGCATCTAGCAGAATAATCAAGCTGATATATAAGCCTTATCCCAAGGTGGAGGAATTCATTCCATGCTCATCCGTACAAGTTAAACAAGCCGTAAGAGCTGCGTTAATTTCCTCTCAAATCAAATGTGTGCTTGCTAGCTTCTCCTGGAGGCAAGGAGCAATTAAATTGAGCTCTGTGCAGCCGCTGAACACTTGAAGAAGTCCACCTAACACAATCTGACTGCCACTGCAGCACGACTCCGCTGGGAAGAACATGACTTGATGATTTGCAGGACTCTGATGTCATGTGTGACCAAATTTAGAATTCAGCGGTCTCTAAAGACACCTTGAAAAGCCGCGGACTATCACAATAAGCCTCATTCTCGGGGATTCAATCTTCTTTATAATCAAACTGCAGGGCTGTAAATGACAGAAGAGCTGACAGGAAACAGCACATCAGACAGATGAATAAGTTATTAGATTTGTATTCAAATACATTTCAGCTGTATTTTATATAGTAGATATAGAGTATAGAGTGGGGTGTATAGTAATTTTGAGTGACACAAAGAGAAATTAACGTCACTATTGAGGAACTGTGGCTGTGGGTGGCTGAATGTGACTGCATTAAACTTCTCTACCCTGCTGAGCACAAAAGCACTTAAGTGCCTTAGCTGTAAATATCCAATGTCACTTTGTTAAATAGTGGGACCTTATTATTGGACTAAAGGGATTAGTTTAGCTAACACTTTTTATTAAAAAGAGAGTTGGAGGGATAGGAAGGAGTTTGGGTGAACTGATGGATGGATGCTTGTAAAGACTGACAGATGGATGAATTTTAGTTTTAGTCCAATCTATATTTTTGAAAGTTTTTAAATTGGGTAACAATTTATTTTTTGGGGTTGTTGACAGTAACCTTGGAACTATAAGTATCTTCATTCTGAGCAGTTTTGAGATTTTGCAACAGTTTCACAAACAATTTGTACGTATTTTATGAGGTGGCTAATACATACAAATTTGTATGACCTCACACGTACAGTTTTGTATGATTTGTCTAAGCTCTAGTGATGGATAGGTTTAGGGGAGGGGTTAGGTGTAAGCCATTCGTACAAACTCACACGAATTGGCAACTCATAAAATACATAAGATTTAGTAAAAATCATATGAATTTGTATGAGTAAGGTCCTATGAATTTGTATGAATTATAATATCCAGGCTGGATATTTAGAGATTTAAAGTTTTTGCGTTCCATAGACTTTTGTAGATAGAACCTTTTTTGTTTTCTAAAAAAAAAAAAGTGTACATAGCTTACAAAAGAAACATCACATGCAAATAAGTTATCTTTCTCTATTTCTATTATTCTCCTTCTAGTTAGTACCGTGATAGAGACCTCTCTAGAGACCTCTCGCTGCCAGTTGTTTTACTGTCTGACCGAGGGAACACTCGGCACAGACACACTAGCATACATCTGGCCACGGGGCTGACACAAGTATGTGTTTTCCCAGTGAGCCTTCTCGCAGGGACACTGTTCAAGATCTGGGAGTACGAAGACAAGGTCCTGCTTGTGGTGTCTTAATGGCCCACTCGGACTGGTTCCTGGAACTAATGCTCCTTGTTGACAGCCCCTCCCCGGAAGCATCTACTGACTCAGAGACAGGGTACCCTGTGGCACCCTTGTCCAGACCTCTATAAACTTCATGTTTGGTCCCTGGACAGGACCCAAAGGGTCTAGGTGACCTACCCCAGGAGGTAGAGTCGACACCATCACTTTGGCAAGAACACCGTTTACAAAGTACGCTTATGCCTTGAAGTGGAACCTGTTTGCCAAGTGGTGGTGTTCTTCTCACCAAAAAGACCCCCGGAGATGCCCGATCAGAGTTGTCCTTTCCTTTTTGCAGCAAGGGTTGGAGTGAAGGCTGTCTCAAATGAGAGGCCCTGCTTTAGTTTCAGCTTGCTAAAACCACTCCAGAGAGACTGTACTGTAGACTCTGTTAGGCTCATTCCTCCCCTCAGCAGCCAGACATGGTGGAACATCAGGCGACAGGCCCTCTGGTAGAGTACTGGTAGAGGGCTGGCTTCCATATGTACAGACCTAAGTGGATCCCAAAAATTACACAGTATAGCCCTGAGAGGTTATATTTCTCCGGCAGACTTTTTCCCAAGAGGCTTACAATCACCTCCAAATCTTCCATATGCACCTAAATGTTTGTTCATATGTGTAAGTGCGACCAAAACCTCGTTCAGGAAGGATGGGGCTTCTGTAATGCTCCTGTTCCAAGTGGAATGGGTACGTTTTCCCAGTGTTATCCAATCTCACTGAGTGAGTAGTGCTACGACAAACAGTGACTTTTGGTTTAAGCCTATGTTTATATCCATTGCCACCTGTAAGATCGTTCAGTAGCTGTGGTCATCATATTTGTTTTTCCAAATTGTGTATTCTGAGTTCTATTATTTTTTAAAAGCATAAACCAATCAGTGGTTTTCTAGTACATGTTTCAATAAGAGACATGATTTACATTTATAATATTACACGACTTCGTGGAATACTGGATTCTGATTGATCAGTCGCCACATTCTAAGGTTTGTTATTCCCACATAACAACCGGTAAAACTAATAACACAGGCTCATCCGGGTACTACGAATCACCTTGATGTTAATAATCATCCTGTGGCTTAAAAATGCTTAACCACGAGTTAAAATGGAGGACTTTAAACTAAAGTTTTCAGCAGTGGATAGAAGATGACTCCCCGGTTGAAGCAATTATTTATTAATGTATTATATTATTTATTTATTTATTAATTATTTACGTTTGTGGCAAGAAGCTGTGTAATAAGCGGGATAATGTACAGCCAGCAGGTTGTTCGCATCGGGCTGCTGATAAGAGAGTCAGGCTTTATTCTGTGATAACAACCTGCTGGCTGTACATTATCCCTTACATAAACCATACACATCTTAATACCCAGGGATACTTGCCCTACACTCTTGGGGCAGTCGTGGCCTAATGGATAGGGAGTTGGACTTGTAATCCAGAGGTTGCGGGATCGAGTCCCAGGTCTGGCAGGGATTGTGGGTGGTGGGAGTGAATTCCCAGCACTCTCTCCACCTTAAATACCACGACTGAGGTGAGACCCTTGAGCAAGGCACC
>JAUCMR010044199.1:7846-20809 GCA_032357425.1 Enteromius argenteus | reverse complement strand
ACCTACTTATACTCGCGCTGCGATTAGGTGCAGCTGGATATTAATCAGCGTATGCCAATTTCATTGGCGTGTTTATAATCATATAATTTAATAATATATAATAATAATAATAATTTCTAAAACAATGCATCGTACTATGGTGGTTAATCAGAGAGTTACATCATTGTTCAGGAAACACACCCCAGGTTAGGTTCACAGGGTAAGTTACCACAGTAACTGACTCTGAGTTAAAATTACCTCTCTTTGAGAAACAGGCTTGACTTACCCTGCTTTCTCGATTTTCTCACATTTTGAAACGGAAAACCCAGAGTTTCCCTCATTTCAGGGCTAACATAAGTTTTCACTTAGCTTCCTTTCTGAAATGGGCCCCAGATCCCTTCAGAGGACCAACAAGATGAGGCTGCTGGTGTGTACAGTATCTAGCATAGCATTCATGATTTAACAAACATTAACAACACATTACCCACACAGAAGATTGTTAAATGTTTTTAAATGGGTCAGATGGTATATTTTTCTCTTGGTAGAACAGGTGCAATTAGAATGTCTTGGAAAATTTCAGTAATTCAACTCAAATTGTGAAACTTATGTATTGAATATATTATCTAATCTAGTGGCTGACACGACACATGCAGGTAAGGGTTGCCCAGGATTACATAGGCCCAGCCCATATCTTGTCTGCTTTCAATATTGATTGTCTTAAACCAATGGCATCAAATAGTGTGACTTGCAGGTAGTTGTGACCTACAGTACTTAAATATATGCAACTTGAAACTGAAAAATAATAATAATAATGTCAAGTGTTTTTACTATTCAAACTTTATTTATACATAAAAGTATTTAGCTCAGAGTAATAAAGTATCTCTGCCCTAAACATACATGTGTCTAGTGGCCTGGAGAGGTCTATGCTCATGTCTGAAGTGCATATAGGCTATTTACCACAAATTATGGAATCAGAAAGCATGCCTCAAAGCCTGAGTGCAGAGTCAGACACTGTGCATTAATGTGGGGTTCACATTCAGGTCCAGTATCATAACTCACTGTAACACCGACTTTCCTCGGCTGTGACCATGGCCTCCCCTTTAACACACAAGCAGATATAAAACAAAAATGTGTTTATCTCTCTCTCTCTCTTCTGCGGTGATGAGAAACCGCTATATTATGCAATGTTAGTGTGGATGAATATTAATATTAACGAGTGTGACATATGCCTTATCAACGCTTATTAGTTTCTATATCAATACTCATAGATGACCAGTACTATCTTTGCTATTGCCTGATTGCATGTCATTAGCATTAGTGTTTATATCTGATAGCTAACACTGGTCTCTCAAGACACCTGTCCTGTTCTCCATGCAGCACAACTCAATTCATCTCCTCTAAACATTGTTCTGTGTAATCGTGACCTGTCCCTGCTTTCTTGGCTGCATATAGCAGGCTCATAATTGTATCTGTGGTCTGTCATATAAGTGTGTATAAACATTTAAAATTTCCTCAGCGTCAAAACTGTTATTGCGATCCATTGTTTTCCTATGGTCATAATGGACCACTCTCCCTCTGGTTTCCTCACTTCCGGTTTTTGCTGTTTTTATAAATGCGGAAACAAAATTTTCTCACAAAAATGATTCCAGAAGCCTTAATGGCCTTCATAGAGTCCAGCTAAAAGACCAACCAAGTTTAAATCAGCTATTTTCAGATTAAACCAGCTAAGACAAGACAACGAGCCTAGGCTGGTTTTAAATATTTTAACTGTTTTTTTTTTACTTGTTAATCATGCTTGAATCATGCTAGTAACTTGCTATTCATTCTAACAACCTGCTTAACATCCTGGACAATTGGGGAAGTTTTGACATTTGTCCTGACATTTGTTTTTTTCGGTATCTTAAAAAACATATTGGCTAAAGTCTGGTTACAATGTATTCAGCACACACTGTGTTACATTAATATGTAAGAAACATGAATATACATGTTTGTGTTTTTGAGAAAACAATGTTTATGCATGGTTATTGAAAAAGTGTAATTTTACAACATTTGAATGTATTTCATATTACACAAGCAAACAGGTTTCCTTTCTTTTCAGGTGAGGGTACGAGAGGGATCCTGTACTCAAAATGGGGTGGCTAATGACAGTACTCCTTTAATGGGTGTGTCTGATGAAGAACAAAGAAAATCATACGCAGAAGTCCAAAAGCTGCAGGCCAAGTTGACCCACCGTGATAATGAGATCAGTATCCTTTACTCAAATAGTGAAAAACCAAAAATACTATTAAAATGAATGGCAGTTAGTTGGTTCAAATCAACATAACCACTAAACAAATTATTTTTAGTCAAATAACCTTATGTTTTATATAGTTTAAAATTTCCCCCCTCATTGTAATGATACTTAACTATAATTGTGATTAATCATTTGTTTAAATGGGTCATATGATGTTGCTAAAAAAAACAAAAAACATTATTTTGTGTCTTTGGTGTAATACAGTGTGTTTATGGGATTAAGGGATGAACAGGACAGTTGCCTCCACCTGTAAAACTCCTGTTTTGGGGGTTGCTTCGTTGCCAATCTAGTACACCTGTTGTTCATTTCATTAACACGAAAGCAGATGAAACTGATTAACAACCCCCTCTGCTACTTAACTGACCAGATCAATATCCCAGGAGTATAACTGACTTGATGTTATACCTTTTATTTATTTATGTCATAAAATTAAAATAAAGATTAAAATGCGGATAAACAACAGTTTATTTACAACAGGCAAACCGTCACTACTGGAAAAAGGGTGCAGGGACGCAATGGGCAGCCAAACGATCCAACATCGTAGAATCCTCAAGACGGGGGCAGACTGTAAAAACTTAATTGTCTGTCTGTGATTTCCTGAATTGATAAATGTGATTGATATAGTGGAGTGGGTGATGCACGGAAGTTCTTGTCCATTGTGTGCACTGACAGAGACCAGGCGATGGAGCGAGACTGTGGGGATGTGGAGTTGATGAGCCAGAGTTCTATCAAGGAGATTACCTTCAGCCCCCGAAGCCAACAGAGAGTCATGTCTTCTGGCCACCCATTGCACTCTTACTGGGAGGAGAGTAGTGGTTGAGGATTGGTTTAGCGACACTCCATCTGACAGCAACCTCAAACCTGCTTTCGAGCTTATCCTTTTACTGGGCACTCCGCCAGGAAGTGGCCCGACGCGCGGAGCCGGTGGGGGTGGCGCAGTGGGCATCCTCAGCTGTTGAAGTTGGGAGGTGAGCTCGGACACCTGCACCACTAATGCTTGCACGGCTCGTCCGGTAGCAAGCATTTGCTCGTCTTGATTATCCAAGCCTGTATTGTTATGTTCAAGCAGTTCCTCAACAGTCAGCACGTCTGCTGAATCCATTGCTGGTCAGGTCCTTCTGTTATGAAATCAAAAGAAGGATTCAAATGCGGATAAACTACAGTTTATTTAGAAAAGGCAAACTGAGGGAACAGAGCTCGTGCAAAGCGTGATAGAAGAAGGGAGCAGGGACAGAATGGGCTGCCAAACAATACAACGCCATAGAATTCTCAAGACAGAGGAAGAATGTGAATCCTCTAGTTGGGGACAGATTTAGGAACAAGACAGAACAGGAAGCCGCTGGAACAGGACACAGAGAGAAACTCAAGGATCTGACAATGAGAGAGAACTTAGTCAAAAAAAAAAAATGCATAGATATGATATTGTCATATGAAATGCAGGATGTGTTGGGCATTCTGGACATACCTCAGTATAAGGGGCCTAACATTCACCATTGTTACAAAGTGACTAAAGGCATGCAAATCCATCTACAAAGCTTTATTCAAAAACATGATCAAACAGGCAAGGTACTGACAATGGCAAACAGGTATGCTGAGGCAAGACAAAAGAGTAATTCGGTAAATGCAATCCAGAAGCTGGGGCAAATGGGTAATCCACAGACAGGCATTAGTACAGGTACAAACAAGCCAAAAAAAGGCAATAGAAAGGGTAATCCAGGGCAGGCAATCCGGGGCATGCAGCAAACAGACAATGGTGACAAGGTCTTCACTGGGGATCTGTTGCTGGGGCTCCTCTAGGTGTTCTGGTTTTCGCTGACAATTAGGACTGCTGACTTCATCTATAGGTGCTGATTCACCATCTGATCTGGATCTGGGTGGCTACGGTGACCTCGGAATTAGAAAGAAACAGACTAATATTAGTGTAGATGCCATTCTTCTTAACCTGTATATGCTGGAGGAGCAGAAGACCACCAGGACAGGGCAGAGCGCCACTACGGCAGGGCAGGCAGAGCTGAGGACCACCAGGGCAGAACAGGTTGAGTCAAAGACCACCAGGGCAGAGAAGACGACCACCACAGCAGAGCAGATCACCACCACAGCAGAATAGATTGGTCAGAAGATTCCCACGGCAGAATAGATGGAGCAAATGACCACCACAGCCAGATAGAATCCAAAGACAATCTATGACCCCAGGGGTTGGAACAATGAGCTTATCAACAGTCTGCCTGGGCATGACTGACAGACTGACAGGGTTGAAAGCACAGTGTAGGTCTCCTTGAGAGTAGCTGGACAGACAGACAGACAGTTCAATACCAGACACATTACTGGAAACTGGACAAACTGCTCACACTCAGGCTCATTGGCTGGAACTGGACAGACAGATAATTCAGAATCAGATTCAACTGCAGAACCAAAAAAACAACAAACAGTTTACAATTGGATGCACTGAGTGAAACTTACATCAATAACTGAATCTTGACAGACAAAATCACAAGCATTGACTGAAACTGAGTTGGCAGACTGTTCAGTAATTTCAACTGGAAAAATCAGACTCAATGACAAACAGGACTGTCAAAAAGTTCATGAGACATATTACTCAAAATTGGGCCTGCAGATAGTTCAATGTCAAGAGGATAAGTTATAATTAAATAAGCTGGTTCATTAGTAGAAACTGGATGATCAGTTAGTTCACTTGTGGCCTCTCTGGCAATGATAATTAATGGCACATATAGGAAGTATGGCCTTTGTAGTCGCAGCGGCACCATTAAGAAATTCACAAACAGTGTTCTTGGTTGTGCTAAACCAGGGTGAATTGTCTTAGGTAGCCTCCTTGGCTGGGATGGGGCAGGACACTAGTTCATACTTGGCTTCCTTGGCCAATTTGAATCAGGGCAAGAGTTCACAGATGGCCTCCATAGCTGTGGCAGGACAATTAGTGAGATTTCAGATGGTCTCTCTCCTTGGCTGTAACAGGAAAGGTAAAGAGTTTCTAAGTGGATACCACTGACACCTCTTGAGGTTCTTCAGTGGATGTCACCACGTTTGGATGTCACCACTTTTGAATTTTAACAAATGCAGTCTCTTCAACCACGACATGACAGCCTGAAGGTGTATTGCCGGGTGCCACCACCACGCAAGGAGCTGAAGCAAGCGTTTCCAACTTGAGAGATTCTGCAATGTCAACCTCTGGGTTCCCAAACACTGGATGACCAGCTGGGATGTGACGTGACTCTGGATGATCAGGTGTGACATGACATGACTCTGGAAGATCAGCTGTGACATGACTCTAGAAAGACTTGCCTTGACTCAGGGATGGCAACAGTGACATGGCAGAGCGTAGTTGTTGCTGCCATTTGCCGCCAAGTCAGAGCAATTTTTTAAAGCTAAAAACTGCTCTATGTAGTCCTCAAGTGATCGTGTGCCTTGCTTGAGAGATATTGTCAGACCTGCCATGCCTATACCTTGCCAGTGCCCTGTAGAAAAGATGTTGGATTCTCGTTGGACTGAGTATTCTGTTAAAGATTGACTACAACAAGAGATATGCTGAGGAATGTGATTAGGCAAGGTGCTGAAAATGGCAAACAGGTATGTTGAGGGCAAGACAAAAGTGTAATCCTGTAAACAGGTGTATGTCAATCGATGGCAAATGTAATCCAAGGGGCAGACAGGCAATAGTCTAGGCAAAGTTACGTTTGACGTAACTTAAGGCGTTTTTTTTTTTTTTTTTTCAAAAAAGTTGAATTTTTTTCAATTCAAAAAGACGCTCTGAGCGGCAGAAAAAGACGCTGGTGGGTGGCGTTTTAAAAAGCGCTTAGAACTTCTTTGAAAACAATCTTTACTCCATAGGAATCTAATGTAAAACAGACGATGGCAGCTTAAAAAAAGATGCCAAGTGTGAACATAGCCTTAGAAAGCACAAAAATGTTCTGTAATGTAGCTATTGCATAGAGCAAAAAATTATTGCCAATTGTTTTTTCTTGTATCACACAGGTCTCCGAGATAAAACAATTATCATCATCATAAAATAATCATTGTCCTTAATTTAAATGTCCCAGGTATATTAGTGAACATGCTTAAGAAAGAAAAGAAGAAAGTTCAAGATGTCACTTCACAACTGGCCCAGATATACAATCAAAACCCATCAACCTACAATTCATCCTGGTCACCCACAACTATACAGGCGGAAGAGAATGCAAAATATGACCCTTCTAATGATGTTCAGCATTTTATGATCAGAAAAAAAGGTGAGTGATCACAAACAAAATTCCAGCCATGTATTATACACTGCCCTCCAAAAGTTTGAAAACATTCTAGAAAAGTGGGGTTTTGGACAATAATGGCATGAATCCTTTCAATTTGTGATAATTTTGCACTGATAAGGCACAACAAAAAACTACAAAAACACATGTTATTACATAAACAGTTTAAACATAGAAAATTATAAAATTTTCGATTCATCAAAATATCCACCGTTAGCAGTTATTACAGCTTTGCATAATCTGGTCATCTGAGCTCTCAGTTTATTCAAACACTGACTTGATATATTACTCCAAGCCTCCTAAAGGATTGCCCAAAGATGATTCACACTGATGTTTGACACTTTTTACAGACATCACGGTCCAGTTCCTCCCATATTAGCTCAATTTTGACATGAATACATTGTTATCATTCTGTAATCAAAATGAAAATTAAGATAAACAAGTTACTTTAATTTTCAGTATTTGCACCAAAAAAATTATAAGGATTTATAAGTTTTATCCAAGACCACACTTTGCCAGGGGTGTTTCCAAACTTTTGGAGGTTAGTGTATATCATTCACTAACCAATATTTAATATATAGTTCAGTCATGAAACTCTAGATTGTTGCAGGCTGAAGGGTTGCTAACGTAACTGATGATATTCAGAGTTAAAAGACCAGTTCCACTTGTGTTGATCTGCTACAGGTTATTTTATATGCTATTTGTGCATACAGTAGCAATATGTCTTAACCTCTTAAGACCTGACAAAAAAGAATAGTTTAAAAATAGTTATTTTAATGAATAGTTTGTTTAATGTCACTATTTTGTTTATAGCATTAAAAATAATAAATAAATAAAAGCAATGTTTCATCCAGAAGTTATGTTATGTCCTCAATGGACATTATGAATGAATTAATAATGAATGCTCTGAATTGTGCGGATCCATGTGCGGTAATTTATAAACAGAAGTCAGCAGACAGAGATAATCACCGGCAAACGGGTATGACAAAGGAAATCCAAAAGACAGTTCAATAATCAGGCAGTGGTCACAATGGCAGGCAGCGAGAATCACAGTCAATATAAACAATCCAAGGTCAAACACGGGAGAGAACGCTCAGTAATATGTCCATGAAACGATAAGACTTCGCGAAGTCTAGGTAGAAGTCTGCGCCTTATAAAGGCGAATAAACAAGGAACACCTGGCGCGAATCAGCCGAGGTACGTGGGGAAAAAAGGTCCAGGTAGGAACTAAAACTCAGGCGAAGGTTCCCACTGCTGGTGGTCAGAGAGAGCCACAGAGAACCACAGTTGGTGACAGAGCCCCTCCCCTGCGAGCGGCTCCTGAAGCGAGCCGATCCACGACGTCGAGGCCTACCACGGGGTTTATCCGGGTGATCCTGATGAAATGTGGTGTTAAGAAGGGGGTCCAGGATGTCATTGGAGTCCACCCAGGATCTCTCCTCCGGTCTGTACCCCTCCCAGTCGACCAGGTGCTGTAGAACTCTGTCTCGACGTTGGGAGTCCAGGATAGAGTTGACTCGATATATGTCCTCGCCCTCCGGTAGTGGGGGAGGGGTCTCTGCTGAGGTGTCCTCATCCTGGTCCCTCTCTCCTCCCGGGTCAGCAGTGGGCTTGAACAGAGAAACATGGAAAGTGGGTGAGATACGATAGTTACTGGGTAATTGTAAACGGAATGAAACAGGAGAAATTTGTCTAATGATTTGGAAGGGACCCACGTACCTTGGACAGAGCTTCTTGCATGGAAGGCGCAGACGGAGAGCCAGACCCAGACCCATTGTCCGACCTGATATTGAGGTCCCTCTCTCCGACGACGATTAGCCTGATGAGTGACCCTGCGAATGGCCCGTTGCAACTGAACATGAGCTGCTTCCCAGGTTGCCTCACTCCATTGAAGCCAGGTGTCCACAGTAGGCAGGTGCGTGGGTTCTCCCGACCACGGGAACAGAGGGGGTTGAAATCCTAGCACGCAATGAAAGGGGGTGAGATTGGTTGCAGGTTTCCTCAAATAATTCTGAGCATACTCCGCCCAGAGTAGGTATTCGCTCCAGTCATGCTGATTATTGTGACAGTAAGCGCGGAGGAAGCGGGTTAGTTCTTGGTTAAGTCTTTCAACTTGTCCATTGGATTGGGGGTGATATCCCGAGATAAGGCTGACATTTATGTTTAGTTGCGCACAGAAGGCCCTCCAAACTCAGGAGATGAATTGTGGCCCACGATCAGAGACTATGTCCTCCGGGAGTTCGTAGAAGCGGAAGACATGGTTTAACAAGGCCAGAGTGGTCTCCCAGGCCGTGGGTAGCTTGGTCAGAGGAATAAGACGACAAGACTTGGAAAATCTGTCTACTACTGTCAGGATGGTGGTAAAGTTGTTGGAGGCGGGTAGATCTGTGACGAAGTCCAAAGCAATGTGTGACCAGGGTCTCTGAGGCAAGGGCAGTGGTTGCAACAACCCAGCGGGCCGCTGGCGAGGGGACTTAGATATGTTGCACGTGACACATTCCTTGATGAAGGTCTTGACATCCGAGAGCAGATTGGGCCACCAGAATTTGTTATTGAGGAGTTCCATTGTGGCCTGAATACTTGGATGTCCAGAGCTAGGGCTGTCGTGAACCAGATGGAGTATACAAGTGCGCAGAGTTTCAGGCACATAAGTGCGATCAGGTTGACAGACAGTGGGCGTAGGGTCATTCCCTTGGGCCTCCGTGATTTCAGTCATAATATCCCAAAGTACTGGTGGCACGATGAGAGAGGAATGATGGACGAGAGCTGCTTCTCAACACTGTGATTGTGGAACTGGCGAGAGAGGGCGTCAGCCTTTCCGTTCCTGGAGCCTGGGCGATACGTGATGCTGAAATCAAATCTGGAAAAGAACAATGACCATCGTGCGTGACGTGAATTTAGTCGCTTGGCAGTCTGCAAGTATTCTCCAGTGATTTTCCCTCGTCGCGGCATGCTAGTTCCACCTGGAAGTCATCACGCAGGCCGCGGTGATACATGGCCTTAAGGGGTTCACCTTTCCATCCTGCTTGAGCTGCCAGGGTCCGAAAGGTCATGGTATAATCCGCTGCGGTGGAGGATCCCTGCTGGAGATTAAGCAGTCCATCGCCCGCCTCCTTGCCGTCCTCAGCGTGGTCGAACACCTCCCGGAACTACCTGAGAAAATGCTGGTAAGAGGGAAACACCATGTTTCCTCCTTCCCAGAGCGCCGTCACCCAGCTTAAAGCCTTTCCCGTCAGCAGAGAGCATACCAGCGACACCTTACTGTCATCAGTCACATAGCTTTGATGTTGCTGGTTCAGTAAAATGGAACACTGTAGGAGAAAACCTTTACACTTGCCTGGAGACCCATCATATTTATCCGGAAGTGCCATGCGCGGTTGCACAAGCAGAGAGGCGGCCGGAGGAGGAGCGGTGGCTGCCGCAGGCGGGTTGACGCGGGGCCTGGGTTGGTTCACGGCCGCGGTGAGTGCATGTACTGAGCGGATGAGCTCCTCTGTCATCGTAGTTAATTTGTCCAGCTGCTGGTGGTGAGCAGCGAGTTGAGAAGCTTGCCGGGAGACTTCATTCACAATGCTGAGAATGGCCACTGGATCCTGTTCCGGCGAAGTCTTCTGTAATGAATGCTCTGAATCGTGCGGATCCATGTGCGGTAATTTATTAGCAGAAGTCAGCAGACAGAGATAATCACCGGCAAATCACCGGGTATGACAAAGGCAATCCAAAAGACAGTTCAATAATCAGGCAGTGGTCACAATGGCAGGCAGCGAGAATCACAAGGTCAAACACAGTAAAGCAAACACGGGAGAGAACGCTCAGTAATATGTCCATGAAACGATAAGACTTTGCGAAGTCTAGGTAGAAGTCTGCGCCTTATAAAGGCGAATAAACAAGGAACACCTGGCGCGAATCAGCCGAGGTACGTGGGGAAAAAAGGTCCGGGTAGGAACTAAAACTCAGGTGAAGGTTCCCGCTGCTGGCGGTCAGAGAGAGCCACAGAGGCACTGTTGGTGACAGGACTCAATTACTTTAATAAAATAAAAAGACATGAATAAATATACATAGGCAAAAGCAACTGATTTTTTAAAATCATCAATATGTTTTTAGTATTAAACATTTTTTTTTTTACTTTGTATAAAGATGATTTTCAACTATGTTATAACAGAATGATTCAATATACTATTATTCTTTCTACAAAATGTGTATAAAATGGTCATAAACGGATTTTCTCATTATGTACAATGTATCTATAAACTAAATCTAATTAGCATATTACTGTGTTTTTGGGGCAATTTGTAATGAAAAAAGAAGTGTAATAATGGGAGTAATAATTGGCAAGATTTTCATAAAAATATATAATATTTAATACAATTTTGAAATGTAATGTATTTCCCTATTCATTTGTTATGTCTCCTAAAACGTGTAACAAACTTGCTTTTAGAATGAGGACATGTATGAAATCAACATCCTGTTTCGTAACAGAAAGTCACAACATTTCCCTGAGATTTTTATTTATGACACACAATTTAAAAAATGGACAGATGTAATTATTATTAAGAAATATTGTTATATTTCCATAACAGTATCACTAAATTAATGTCCAAGGAAAGGGAGTGGTCTTGGAGAAACATCCAATCATTTGGTATCTCTGAAAAGCCCTGAATGTGCTCTTTACAGGACGTCCCAATTTAAAACTGTGGCATGTATAGTATCGAAGAAATTCACCAAAATATAATGTCCTCATATGAGGCTGCAGGGTCTTAAGAGGTTAAAGGGTGTAACAAAGGAGACGGGGACGTGCGGATCAGGAAATCATGAAAAAGGGTCATAAAACCCCAGAGGATTGTTTTGCACATCATGGAACACAAAGTTAGCATCCGATACATTTAATTGATTAATTTTAAGCACTATTTTTATCTTCATGGTTTAAAATCTACATTGTGTTGGTGTCACAATTTGTGATGTGCCAATGGACTATAGTATGCTTTGGTGTCTATTAAATTATTCATGAGGTTGCAAGAGGCTTCAATGATAGACGAAGAGTAGCAGTGAAGGGGTGTTCTTCTTAAGCAGCAAAGAAGAGCAGCCAGCCCCTTTAATGCAATACCTGAAGAAGAAAAGCCACTAGAATTGCCAGCCTAGTAACACAGTGTACTGCAGCCACAGAAGCAAGTAATGAATGGTTCAGAAATTGCAGATTCTAACTGGCCTGAGAGCTTAACTATCCATTTAAAACTCAATAACAACTGCATTTAATAACTCAAATTAAGTTACAAGTTTGTCTCTCATTGACATTTGTGCACACTGTGCCTCCATAGCTTTGCAACAATCATGTTGCTTGCTTAATCACTGCATGTTGCAGTAGTCAGATAAACTTAAGGAAATAGCATCCCCAATACTAGAGGAGTCATAAGCAACAAGCATATAATCAAGAACAATCAGATGGCTACAAAAGCATAAATATTAGCTTTTTTCTGTTGCAAGTTTAACCAAGTACCAGCACTTGCAGTATCATTGAATAGCGTGAAGCAACAATCAGGTCTAGCACAACATGATACTGAATGCTAAGCCAATACCCTAACAGTTTTAAACCAAAGATCTTCCTAAATAGTGTAGACTGGGGTAGCATGCCTTTTAAGAAGACGAGAAGCAGCAAAGGCGTGCTCTTAAATAAGCTGAGAAGAACAGCATGCATTTAATGCAGTACAGCATATGGTCAGTGCCAGAAGTTTAGGCAACAGCATGTTGCCCTGTGCAGATAATTGTTAGCATTAATAACCTTTGGTAGCAATTCTAGAGCCAAACTGACGTAATCACAGAAGGCTCATCATTTAAAAAAAAAAAAATGATTTGAAGCAACTTTTGTTTTTTGCACAGAGGAATTCACCACAAAATAGCAATGTGAGCTAACAAAATAAATAGTCAGTTTTGATTTGACTTTAAAGTGACAGCATGTCACTGACTAAAACACAGCATGTTGGAAATAATTGTAGAATTAGTTTAATAAAACAGAATTCCCGATACTAGATGAGCCTTAAGCAGCAAGTCTGTTTTTATATCAGACAGCCTTAAACAACAGATTAAAAACAAGCCTCGCAGTGGTAAGTTTAACTTGGTAATGTTTCCAGCATGACATAATACGACCAATAAGCCTAAAGCAACAGCTTGCCTAGCAAACAATATTTTACTGAACAAATGGCATAAACAACTAACATTTTTTTGACGATAGCATAATTTCCAGCATAGCATAACATGATAAGGATGAAATAAGAGACATAGCTTTGTGAAGACATCCAGGGATGAATGAAGGGTTAAATGGTCAGATGTTACGTGGATGCTTTTTAACTCTCCTTAATATAACTCTGTACTGTGGTGGTAGCTGTAGTTTGTATGTGACCGGGTTAACCTGTTCCAAGATAGGGAAGGGGCCAACAA
>JAUCMR010043839.1:0-20905 GCA_032357425.1 Enteromius argenteus | reverse complement strand
TTACAAACTCAAGTCAAGTCAAGTCAAGTAGGCTTTTATTGTCATTTCAACCATATACAGTTTAGTACACGATGAAATGAAACAACGTTCCCCCAGGACCAAGGTGCTCTTTTAGAAGGTTGTTGATCAGTGTGTTTGTGCATGTGTGTTTATCAGTTCAGTCCCAACGTTGTTAAGGTGAATGGTTGTGTGTGTGTGTGTGTGTGTTTACTAGTCCAGTCCCTTTGTGTTGCGGAGACGGATGGCGTGTGTGTAAAAGCTGTTGCACAGTCTGGATGTGAGTGCTTGAATGCTTCGGTACCTTTTTCCAGATGGCAGGAGGATGAAGAGTGAGTGTGAGGGGTGTGTCCGGTCAGCCACAATGCTGGTGGCTTTGCGGATGCACCGTGTGGTGTAGATGTCTTTGATAGAGGGAAGAGAGACCCCAATGATCTTCTCAGCTGTCCTTACTGTTACTATTTTAGTTTTGGGAGTCCACAACAACAGGTTGACATGCATGCAAGATCAAGCTTTTTTTTTGAGCTTTTAACACTCCAAAAGCAGCAGCTAGTGGCAAAGAATGAATTTGCATTTTCATTCAGACCAATGCGAAAACACCAATAAGTGGGCAGGCAATACGCTAATGTTTCACGTTGACATCAACATGAGACTAGTTGGGATTCATTTTAAAAACGACTTGTTTCAGTGAGTCAGCGAAAGAAAGAAACTCATACAGGTTTGGAACAACTTCATTGTGAGTAAATAATGACAGAAATTTCAGTTTTGAGTAACTTTCCCTTTAAAGGTTCTACATAGAATTATGGACTACAATAAAGAACCTTTATTTTTAGAATTAAAGTCCTTCCTCCAGTGCACAGTAAGGTCTGAACTTGTAAATCTCATCATTTAGAAGTTTAATCCTTGAGGATAAGGTTTTATTCAAGTTACTTTCAGCAATATTTATAGTGATACAAGTCTCTCAGAATCACATTTACCAGATTTCCCATAATGCACCAGTCCCGTCACTGTCTGTCTGAGCATTGCAGCTCATTCACATGAGAGATCTGTCGTTCTTCTCTCTGCAGCCGCAACTCCATTATAGGTGGAGGATGAGGAAAGGACCCAGCTTGCTCTCTCTTCTCCTGTATCTCGCCGTTGCAGGCTGCTTTGTATCTCTCTTACCCCTAATCTGTCCCGACCAGTGTGAGCTCTCCTGTACGCCGGACCTCAGTTCCAATGCTGCTCGCCAGTCTTCAGCTCGCAGATAGACACAATTCCACCTGACTCCAGGCTTAACCTCATCAGAACTCTGTGGTATTTAACAGGAAGTGGAAAACCAGAAAAAACCCCCCTGAGCTGTAGCTCACAGAAAAGTGGAGTGAACACTCTTTTAATAGTAAAGAAACACACTGATTCAGGTTTGAATAACAGAGTAGAGGATTAGCGGCCCTCTGGAAAGAGAGAATATGGACTACGGTATAACCAGTGATAAGTGAATAGGGCAATGCCTAGAGCTGGGAATGCTTGACATATTCCTTGAAAGGGAATTATAATATATAACTTTGGGGGTTGGTAAGATTTTAATGCATACATGCAACAGTCTCTGTTGCATTTATTTGATCAAAAATACATTACAATAGTAATATAGTGAAATATTATTACAATTTAAAATAAATGTTTTCACTTATTTTATTAATATATTTTAAATGGTCATTTATATCGTTTTTTCACAGTATATTTTTTTAGCAGCTATAACTCCTGTCTTCAGTGTCACATGATTTTTCAGAAATCATTCTTCTTTTCTGGTCTTACTATTATTAATGTTGAAAACAGTTGTGAACATTATATTAATAATATTTTTGTGCAAAGCTGAATTTTTCAGGCTTTTTTTAAGAATAGAAAATTCTAAGACAACAGCATTTTTTTTAAATCAATAATCAATTTAAGACCTTGTTGAATTAAAGTATTATTTTCATTCAATAAATTTAGAAATTAATGAAAGAAAGAAAAAAAGAATGAATGAATCAATGACTCAGTGAATCAAAGAACAAACAAACAAATAAATGAATCAATCTTACTGAGCCCAAACATTTTAATAGGTATTGAAAAAAAAAAATAAAAATAAAAATTAAAAAATTAAGGAATAATGGAAGATATTTGTTTATAGGTTAAAAAATATAAAACATACAAATAACATAAAAACACACATTAATCATTAAATAAATAAATATATAATATATATATAAAACCTTCCATTTTTCTTTTGTTCTTTAAATTAATATAATGTGTGAAGGTACATGATTTTGCGTGTGCATATGCAGTACATTTATACAAATATATTAATATATCATATAATGACAATTTCAAACTAGCAGAGCAGAAAAATGTGTCCAACATAAAACCAGAGAAGTCCAGCTCAAACACTGCTGAGCTCTCTTGACTCTATGCATCTTTATTTTCAAGGCGAGTAGGATTGTTTGGCAGTTTGCTGGAGGGAGGTTAGTCAGGGGGGCATTTTGGCAGGGTGGGGGGCTGGTGAGGAGGGGTTGTAATATGACAATGATCGGTAGCAGTGCTCTATCCTCAGGCCAGCTCCATTTTTAGGCCAGCTCCCTAATGTTCACTGATCCGGGTGCAGATGGCACATTCTTTCTCTTTCTGGTCTGCCAAGTGTTAGCACTCCAGTAGCTTGGCAGGTAGCCTGCCGCAACATGACTTTGATCCACTGCGACCTTTTAACAAATTCTCTATTTTCTCACTGGCTGCGGAAAGAGCGAAAGAGAGCGAGAGAGAGAAAGAGAGAAGGAGGGACCTATTTGTAAGTCATTTTTTCCCTTGCCGTCTCCTCCTCCTCCTCCTTTATTTGCTTGGACCAGGAAGAGTCTCCGTGGCAACATATCAATGTCTGTTGTCTATTGGAGAGCTGTCTCCTCGCGTTGATACAGCACACTCTTAATTTACCCTTTCTGCTCAATGGGAAAGTAAAAGGCTGCATTTTTCACATGTGCTAGGAGAGAGACTATACACCATAGAAGATGAAGCCTTTCAGAAAAATGTTGTTTTCAGGTGCAGATAATGTGTTTTACTGAACAAAGGACGTTTTGCAATAATGGGATACTCAGTGAAGAGTTAACATAGTGAAACGACATGCAGGTTTAATAATAGACAGCTATGGAGAGAAAGATTTTGGACCAATGGGATTTTACTGTGGGTGGAGCCAAAGAGCAACATGGTGAAACCTGTTAAGAACATGCCATTTTTTTCATGAATTTAGGAATGAAATATGACAGACACTTTGGCACAATTATTTAGATTTTATATAAATAAATAAATATATATATATAAATATGATTGACAAGATTGTTACACTGAATGACATTTTAGTGGGTAAATTTAGTTCACACACACATATTACGTAAAGACAAACTTTATTTTGCATGCATTTAAACATGATTAAGTATTTGACAGCCCTATTGTGAACATAACCATGTTTTTGTGCAATTGACCTAAACAAAGCAACCATTCCAGGTTTCGTGTTGCATCACACTGTCCCACCCTTCCTCCTGCTTTCTGCTTAATTACAGATGGTGATGAGGGAGATGTGCAGTGGGAAAATTGGGTTAAAGGTGTGTAATGAACAGGTTTTCCCTAAGCTCCTGTATGATGTTTGCCTTGTCTCACATGTGGCCGTTCCCGACGACTCTCTGGCCTGTCCATATTTTATTGAAACAATAATCTGACCTGAATAAACACATTAGCGTCTACATTATTAATTCCAATCTTGCCGTGATTCTGTTTACTCTGTCGGGTTCAAGACGAAGGCCAGATAGGTGCTCGGCTGTAAATGTGGCCACGGTGGCCCTCATCTTCGGCGGACACCAAAGCGAAGGGAAGGTTAAACGCAAACTGTTTCTCCTCCCGGCAGCTTGTGTTGATTCAGGACTCAGTGATATTTGCTGTGCTGGTGTGAGTGCCTTGCCATGACAGCTCTGTAATTCCCAAAAAGGTCTCAGCCCGCTGACTGCTGGGAGCTCGGAATAAAACCCTCACCATTAATTACTCCAAGAGTCATCTTCCTGGCCCCCAGCCATCCGTGGCCCCACCTGCTCTGGGTCTAATGTCACGCAGTGGGGCTTTTTCCGCAGAGCCGGCCGAGGAGGGGGTCCGATCTGTCCTGGTCAGTCCAGATCCTCCTGCTGCTCGTCTGACAAAAATATCTGCTTCGGCGTGATCACGAGGGAGGGCCAGGCAGCGGCTCAAAAGCCGGCTGAGGATGTTTGGTGGCAGACGGGAACAGATAGATTTTTCAGTGTGATGTGCCATGCTCAGAGCTGTGAAACGCTCACACAGGGGCACAGCGAGACATCTCAGAGGAATAACAGCTGAAAAGCAAATAAAAACTGTTTTGGAACAGAAAATTAAATAATAATTATAGTTTTTGTGCACTTAATTCTACATTTATATTCAGTTTAGTTAGTAGTACTTTTGACCCGCTTTAGGACTAAAGCATATCTTCATATGCAATTGCATAACTGTTGCAAATACAGTTAAAATTGACTGCTGAATATACCAATAAGTATTAATGATAAACTAAAAAAATATTTTTTTAAATTATATTTTTAGTATATATATTATATATTATATATTTAAAAAATAAATATATATTAATATATATGCAATTTCTGTTAAAACTTATGCTATGTATTGAAATATATTAGGAATTACACATTTGTGGTGATAAAGCTGTCAAATTACACACTGCATTGAAATTATACACACACACACACACACACACACACACACATATATATATATATATATATATATATATATAAATATATATAACACACACAAACATGTATACACACTGTATATGCTATATATATATAGGATTTTCATTAAAATAAATATTTTATTGAGTTATGGGAATCTATGTAGTAAAACTTACCAATGCATTAAAGTAATGTGAATTTAAGAGGAAATTATCAAAAAAATAAATGTGTCATAAAAATGTCATCTTAATTTTCTTCATACAAAAAAAAAAATAAAAATAAAAAAATCAGATTTACAATAATGTATCTAAAATATGTATTTGTTTTTTTCACATCTTAAACAAACTGATGATTTGAGTACCCATTCATGTACAGAACATAAACAGTTAGCTTTGTATTTTGGGTTAGTTATTTGCTCAGATAACCCTTAACATGAGGACTAACATTTGCTTGCATTAAGGGTAAAAGGGTGTAGGATGTGTTATTTTCCATGTGTTATAATTTCTGTCATGTGAACAGACAGGTTGTGATCAGAAAATCAGATGCTCAACTGTGTGATTTGAGAGGAGTGTGTCTGGAGGACTAGGTAAAACCAGAAGCAGCTGCCCATGTGTGCGAAGCCGCTTTAAAGTTGTTTAAAGAGGGGGCAACTTTTTAAGAGGAAGAAGCAGGTGTAATTTCCTTAGACAATTGTCCACCTGTTCAGTGTGTTAGAACAATGACATCAAATTTCAGCTGATACTTAGCTGCTAATTGGACATTTGGCAGACCTGAACAAAAAAGCTATAATTACGACAGCTTGTCACTGTATCGCCAGCAAAAGTGCGCATATTTGTAGTTTTAATTATACTCACGGTAATTATCACTCCAGTGTCGTGTTCATCACAGTTTATTGATAAAATTTCTTTTTGGCTGAAAGTAACAGTGCTGAGAACCTAACTGCATTTCTCTGTAGCGTGAAATAATACAATAGCACTTACATTGTTGCTTTTCCATTAACTAACTACTTTTGTTTGCCAACAAGCAGCGTGACAGAAAGTAACATGCTGTATATCATACTGTATTGCTTTACAGAGCAAAATAGACACGTTAAGCAAAAATAAAAATTTAAAAAATTTACAAATATTTTCTCATTCACAAGTAAATTTCTTTGTAAATAAATGAAACATCTGAGAAATATATCTATTTCTTGAGTATTTAGTTATACAGCTGATAAAAATGTTAAATTTAAATTGAAAAAAAATGTCAGTGAAGACTTTTAGAAATGATTTATTTTTCGAATCTGTTCTTCTTATCATTATATCATTATCATTATCATAATCATTATAATGTATAATGCTTTCCATGACAAAAAAAAAAATTAACCATTTTTAACATTTAAAACATAACATAAGATATGTAATAGATGCTGAAAATTCAGCTTTCCAACAAAGGAATAAATTGTATTTTAAATGATAAAATAGAAAACAGTTAATTAAAGTTTAAATTAAATATTATTTAAAGGAATAATATATTAATAACAATATTTTATAATATTGCTGTTACTTAATTGCAAACTTAGTGAGCATAAGAAACTTCAAAATTTTTTAAATCTTGTCGAACCTAACATTTTGAACACTAGGCCAAATATACTTGTTAACCATATTTAACTTTGATTTATTGAGTCAAGACATTTCTATTTTATTTGTTGTATTTAATCTTAAAATATGTTTAAGTGTTAAAGGCAGGGTTAGCGATTTTTCAACAATGCTTTAAAAAAACATTCAGGGCCGAGTACCCAAACAAAGTTGTAGCCAATCAGTAATAAGGGGCGTGCCTACTAATGATGTGGAGGAGAATGTGTTCAATGAACAGCAGAGCCGAGCGACAGAAAACTTAAAAAAGGAAAATGTCTGTGGAATGATAAGCCAAGAAGACCCGTGTGAATATCGTATCAGCTTCCCAGCGCTGGAGAGAACTCAGGGAGTGGAATGCCTGCGATCGGACGCCGATGTTGCTTTGGTTCTTCTCGATAGGTGAATAACACCGTGTCTACACCAGACGCCGCACCACAACAGCTAAAGTCTGCCTACACTGGACACGATAAATCAACCGCTGAAAATCATTTGAAATTTGTGTCAGCAAGTCATTAATAGAATGCAGCAGTCGACAGAAAGTCGGAGACTTGTCGCACTGCTCGCGTCCGGTGTAGACAGCATCATTGATTATAATGACTTCTATAATAAAAAAGATGGATGACCCAACTCCACTTCCTTTCCACTATAGAAAGTGAAGCCAAAATGTTCTCAGTATGGCTGCTGACATCTTGTCAAAATGACGTCATTGTGAGCCAGAGTCTGTAGGTGGAGCCCTGGAATCAAAATCCCGCCCAAACTCTCGCAGACCCAATCACAAGCTCACAATCATGACACCACACCCCATTGTATAGCATCAAATGATAAGTTTAAAGCAAATGTTTTAAAAAAAACAAACGCTTGAACATCAGCATGACAAGAACTACCTAAAATGATGAAAAATATCTTTGGAAAAAAATTATTTGAAGTGTAACTTAATTATTTAGTTTGTCTCACTTCCCATTGGATCACATGGAGAGGGCGTGGTTTATGACCTATACTGCAGCCAGTCACCTGGGGGTGATCGAGACGCGACGGCTTCACTTTTCAAGACTTGTGCGGCACACCCAGTGTAGAATCACTTACCCTACCTTTAAGGTCGACACTGAGTTCGAAATTTTACATGCATTTTCCCTTTTATTTTTCTTGCATTCGTCATCCTGTTCATCAAAATGCATGCTACGGACCTGATGTGAATTTCTCTGTGATGGACAAGTTTCGGAGGCAGTGAATAAATGTGATGTATGAGAGGTCCTATTTATTTTTCAGTATCAAAAATGTTGGATTCCTTTATGACCTCCAATGGCCTTTATGCTTTTTTAATGCTGTTTTATGTAATTAAGGCCCTAACTGATTTTCTGTCATGATTCTGCTTTGATTTTAAAAATAAATGACAAAATAATGAAGGTAATTATTATACATTAAAGTGAGTTTGTAGTGTTTCTAAATTTGCTTGGCCACTTACTGTTTAGCCTTTAGAAAACACATACAGATGAGATGCGCGATGTCCTCCATTCATGAACAGAGAAGTTCTTGTTTATCTGTTCAGATGGTAAATGTGTTAGAGGTGGGCTGATGGACTCGTGTTAATCTCTGCCTCAGTTAATGTCCCGCAGGGAGAAATTGTGGTTTTGTGGTGTTATTGTCATAACACTCTGAGCTCTGGAAGTTTTTAGATGGGTTGGTTGTCGACAGAGGCCTAATGCTCTTAATGGAAGTCACGGAGAGCCACTCGCTACACGCCATTCCTTCCAAAGTAAAAGATTCCCCTGTGATGTGCCATTTGTGAGAGAGTCCAGCACACTTAGGAAGCCAATTGACCTAACTAAAAGCTGTGGGCTGTACCCGTGTGTTTTAAACAGACAGGTCAGGCGGCGAGTGCACAATGTTGGGTCTTTGATTTGATTTGAAACATCGACCTCAGCACCCTGAACTGCATTCACTCCGTCAATGCCGAGCTCATGATTTTATAAGCCACATTATTTTGTAAGATTTCAACTTTGTATTATGCTGCGAGAATAAAAAGGATACAAATGACTATGATTACGATACATTTCGAGTGCATATTTGATGCCCATTATTTCCCAGCCCTTTTCTTTGTTTATTTCTGTGCCTTGGATTTTGTGGCCTGATGTTGTGGCCCTTTAAGATCTCCATGGCAACATGCATTAACATTTTTGTATGAGTGCCTTGCCAAATATGAAAAGCTTTCTTTTGATGTAAATGGCAGTCAGATGTAGCCACGCTCGCTCAGACAAACACATCTCTGCTTTTGTCTGGAAGCTTCATTACAAGTATTCAGATATTGTTTTTACTTGCAATAAAACAATATGTGAATTATTGAATTAAACATACACTCGCAATGCATTTGGCATATGCTGGAAAGTCATTAAATTATAACAATGCAGCTTTTTAACAGTAGCATTGGCAGGAGGCATTTTTACGAATGAATTATCCAAATTATTACAAATTAATTGAAAAATCACTGTTCATTTCTAATTACATTACATGAAAAAAATTAATAGCATTAAACAACAAAGTATTACGTTTAAACAAAGTTGCCAAATGTTTGTTTCCCCATATGAAAATAAAAAAAATGTCAGTAATAATTATTTAATTATTACATTTAAAATTATTAATTTTATTTTATTTACATTATTGTACATTATTGTTTTGTTTTGATTTTTGTTTGTTTTACTTTTTAAAACCACTTTTTATTTTATCAGATTTTGGATTCCAGATTTTTTTATGCAATGTTGCCACATACTTTTGGGTTCTAGCAAGCAAAGCAAAACTAAAAAAAACGCCAAAGCATGTTGAGTGTTTGTGTTAAATTCACTTCTTACTGAAAGTAGGCAAGATGTTAAAGACATTATGGTGTGTGCTTACCATCTGTTTATGATGGTTTTATTCAGTTTCAGGTGGAAAAACAACCCGATAGTGTTCATGGGTGAGCAGGAGATGGTCAGGTTAGAGGCAAATTACAGAAAAAAGGTGAGCAGGCCTTCCCATACTTCCTGGAAAAACAACCTTGAGCATGGGCGTTTTATCTCATTAGGCCTTGATTTACTCCTAGCGAGAGTGTATGAAGCTGGAAGCTCCAGCTAACAGGTCTGATCTTTCCCGTCCCATTTCTTCACGTCCTGAGCAGAGCCTGAAACACACCGGCGTCGCACCACTGCCTGACTTCACTGCTACAATTAACTTCTGATGAGCGCTTTTATTTTGGAGGTTATTTTGGATCTGGTCGAGTCGTTAAGAACTGAATAAAAGGATTTATTTGCAGTGATGATAGGATCCAACTGTTTCTAACTCATTTTAATAGGACACCTATAAAAGTAAAATAAAAAATAGGTTGGTGGAGGGCAAATTAGGAAACCTTATATATAATAAAAACTAAATTTTGTAAAGTATAATAATATAAAATAAAAAGCATGTACATTGAATAATATATATATATATTTTATGTTTATTTAAATTATCTTTATTTAAATCACAATATTTTTAAATATTTAAATATTAGCTATTTCTCACTTCATATTTATTTATTTATTTCTAAAGGTGTGTGAGACTTTTTTAAGTCATGATAATATGGATTAAAATCTCCATAATATGATGATAATCACCATATTGTCATTTTCTTAAAATTTGCACAATGTGATTTATGTTTTAATAATAATAATAATAATAATAATAAGCATGAAGGTCGGGGTTATTATTGCTAACTAAAAAAAAAGAGAAAAAGGAAAAAAAAAACATTTCTGTTAATTGAAATAAACCTGTAATAATAAAATACTACTAATAGATAAAACATCCAAATTAAATTAAAATTGAGAAATGTTGACTTGGTAACTCACTGTAATAAGTTTAGATTGAAGAACTAAAATTAGTAACTATAGACAGTTTCAATGACAATCACATTAAACAAACGTAACTGCGCATGCGTGCTTGTTCTGCTGATGATGTACACTTAATTCATCGCATTTTCAGAATTATTTTCTACATTCTAATTTAGTTTACTTTAAACAAGTGAAAAAACACAAATAGTTTAAAGTAGTCCAATCCAGCGATACCGACCCGATCTCATGAGATAATGTAAGTGTTATACGCTGTTTAATGCTTAATTCATTATGATTGATTAAGAGCCTCGAAATTCTCTTGAACGTGTCACATTTCTAGAAATCAGCACTTCTCACCTGAAAGCTTAACAGCTTAGCTTCATGGCCAAGATGGTTAAGATGTTTAGATTAGGTGCTGACGTTCATTTACAAAAAAGAAAATGAAAGAAAGAATCAGCTCGAGTGCAAAGATCTCATTTAGATTTTTTTTTTTCCTGATGAGGCCCTTGTACAGATCCCATGATCCTCTGTTTCCTTCCGTTCAACCACACACCCCCCACCTTCACGACACATCTCTCTGAATCGCTTTTACGCTTTTCTGTCGTCTGCCGGTAATCCCACTGTCTCCATTATTGTCTTAATATCAAGTACAGCTGGAGATAATGGAGCGACATGGTAATAACAGTGTGGCCTAAAGGGGGCCCTCCAGGGAAATATCTTTGATGCTGGAAGAATATTAATACCTCTGAGCTCTCTGCACTTCCTGCCTTCCCTCATTGCACATTTGCACAACTACATAATGGCCCTAATATGCATAACAAAAGCTTTAGGATGTGAGGGTAAGTGTGTGTGTAATGTGCCTATAGACCGCAGTACAACACTATAAGAAACCCCTCTCTGCTAACGGAAAACACATATTTGCCTATTACGAGTATTGACCTGAGATTTAATGTGTGTTTTTTTCTGTCTGTTTGAATGGTTTTAAGAAGAATTAGCACAAGCTAAACTGAAAGTCTTGCAAGTTTATGGCTTAAAGCTGAAAGCGTGTAGCAGTTAAAAGACTTTTAGTCCAGTGCCATTATTTTAAAAATACCAGAACTAAATTATTTTCTTGACGTTTAATTCCTTTAATGCTTGTAGAACCACTATGATGCAGTATAAACATGAGATATTTCTTGGTCAACTTTTCAAATTGTCTGCAACAGCACTACTAAATCTAAATGCGGGCTCAAATTTTCGAGGCAAAAAATGAATTTTGTCACACAGAAGTCAAACCAAACAGTTTTCTGTTGGAAATCCTTGAGACCAATTCAAACCTTTTGCAAAATCTGAACTGCCATGTTCTGCTGAAACGCCATATGACAGTTAGTGAAAGCTAGATATTACAGTTGTATAAAGTTTTATATATGCATACTTTTCTTACAAAAATGCACTGATTTGCTTCATTAGGTCTTTATTAAACCCCCATCTGAATGATCGATGGTCTACTATTGTTGAGCTTCTATTGGACTATTGAATATCATTCACTGCCATTATAAAGCTTGGAATAGCCAGGACATTTTTTTAATGTAACTCCAGTTGTATTCATCTGTAAGAATAAAGTCATATACATCTAGGATGGCTTGGAGGTGAGTAAATCATGGGGTAATTTTCATTTTGGGGTGAACTGTCCCTTTAAAGTGCGAATCATACAGCAATCAGTGTAGTGCAATTTCTCAAAAGAATGATTCTTATGACGCTTTTTTTTTATTTATTTTTTTATCGAGACTATACAGAAAAAATAACATATTGCCCGCCCAGTTGTTGATCTTTTCACGTTGTACTGAATGAAAATGCAAATTCATTCTTTGCCACTAGGTGTCGCTTTTGGAGTGGTTAAAGCTCACAAACACTTCTTTAAATGAAATACTCAATCACTGGAGGACTTTGAAAAAAAATGAATCGTTAAACGAGTCGTTGAACAAATAAGGTAAAATAAAGGCATTTTATAAGAAAATGAAAGTGTTTTTTGACCTATATGCACGTCAACTTGTGGTTTGGGACTCCCAAAATGGACCAACATGTAAATTATTACTGCAAGCAGGGGCGTCGTAGTTGGGTGAAAAGTGGGACTAAATTACCAGGGCCCCAAGTGGGGGGAGGGCCCCTGAGGAGTGAAATTTTATTTTCCTTTAAATATAATTTTAAGATCACAATAAATGTTGTTCACTAATGTAAATGCTAATATTTTGGGTAAATGCATCAGTTGGTATCGTAGGTAGTTGTGAACCTCGAGCTTACGAGGGCCCATGGCTACTGCTTGTGCATAGGGCCCAGAATTTGGTGCTATGCCCCTGACTGCAAGCATGTGAAAACATGTTGTATTAAATAATTTTTTTTCCGTTTGACAACAGATATTATTTTTAACATTTCTGGCATTCTTATGATAGTAAAAAAAAAATCATTTATTATTATTATTATTTTATTTTTTTTGTGGAATAATCTTTACAATAAGACCAGAAACATGCATTAAGGAAGTAAACAGAGTCTATTTTGACTTCATGTTCACTTTACGTTCAAACACATCTCTTTCTCCTTGTCTTTAGCTCACCGTGTCTTCCAGCTCACATCTCCCCGGCATGACTTGTTCTTGTGCTTTTGCACGCTCGTACCCGGCTCTCATGTTGTGACATGGATCAATCGGGAACGCTGTGAACTGAACCACCGTGAACCTGTCAGCTGCTCCACAGGAGGAACAGACCTACATTCCCAACTGCCCCTTTGAAAGGTAGGGGCTACAGGCGGGTCAGCACACCCACTATGCTTTGTTTAAGGGCTGGAAAGAGTCGATCTGCTCTCAAATGTACTCTGAACGGTAGTGACTCTTACGCAAGCACTCAAATACACTGGCCCAAAACTCACCCTTTAAAGAGACCAGCTATGCTGCATATAAATGGACTGCCTCTAGGAACAGCCAATCACATCTCATGTCATGATCAGTGCTGAGTAGAGAAGGGTTTGATAAAATAAGAGAAATTTGGATATATACTGTGTGATATTAATAGCTTTGTTCTGTTTTGACAGCAGGTGTCCCTGTTTCCTCTTAAACCACAAATTTACCAACTTGAAAATCAAGAATCAATGATTCTTTGAATTGGAAATGTCTTGTCTGTGAATATTTGCATCTCCTCAGAATTTCTAGATTGAGACAAAACAGGACCAAAAAAAGGCTGTTTTTGTTTGTACCTTCTCAGATTTTTAAAACAATTTAGATTTACAAAACAAAACAAACACACAAACAAACAAAACAATCCACTTGTGTTTGTACTTTCTCAGATTTTTGAGATCTGCAAACCTAACCCAAACAAACCAAAAACAAAACATCAGTTCATGTGTGTATCTCCTTAGATTTTTGAGACAAGAAAGGTTTACAAAACAAAACAATATGTCTGTGTGTGTTTTTACTTTCTCAGATCTGGATGACAATTTAGATGAAGTAAAAAAATAGTAATAATAAAAATAAAATAAACAAAACAATTCCAACTCTTTCTTGTTACCGCATTTTATTTCTCAAAACTGTGACTGTAATTGCATTTATTCCTTATAATTGCAAGCTTTGTAGTTTTGTGATTTTTCTTATTTATAATAAGATTGCATTAAAGAGTCTGCTAAGTAAATGTCTCTGAATGTGGCTTTATTTTATTCATTTTATTCATTTGGTGGAGCCTAGCTTTTATAAATACAGTAAGATTTTTTTATCTTGTCCCACTCGTTTGTGTCCAAAGCAGGTCCATGAAGCTTCTTTCTCAAAAACAAGAAGCAAAAAAAAAGACATAAACCAAGTAGTAGTTTGGCCTTGGCGCAGTATCATATATAAATCACTGATGTATTATACCATGTAACCCTGTCTCATCTTTCTGACAGATCAGTGTCATGGTAAGGAATGATGCTGGGGTTTCTCCTTGTTGACCTTTACTGGCAGCTTTGATTGTGGCAAGCAGTAGGAGTCTTCTCTCAGCATCAGGGGTCTGAAAAGCGCCAAGCCTTGAGGGGGCATCAGAGATCGAGAAAAGCAGCGAATGGTACCAGCATTGCCCCCTGTGGGGTGTTTGAAAAGGTCACTAGTTATGCTGGCAAACCCTGTTATCTGTGTCTCCTCCACTGGCTATCTGCAGCCAACACTGAGCAAACACCGTCAAGCTGTTCTGGCACATCCCACGACGATGCCACCCTCTCCAGAGACCCATGAGATGTAACCTCTTTGAGAGGAGCCAGGTAGGAAAAAAACATCTCTTGTTTGGGTTGGCAGAAATAACCAATACAGCTATACTAAAACTAGGTAGAGTAATATTTGAACATGACGTTGGGGACTGTTTATAAATGACGTCTCTCTGGAGAACAGATGGGCTTCTTTTACAACCTGCCCTGAGCAGTGAGAAATAATTAATTAAAATGTAATTATAAATTTAATTAGGAAAAAAATAATGTCATTTGACACATTGATTTATAGAAAAATGGTTTAAGATTAAGTGCATGGATGTCTTTAGTTAAATATATAATTAATGGGGTCCCTTGGTCATTGAAATGTGGAATTTTAAAATTGTGTTTACCAGGCCTAGGAAGCTTGGAAATTTCTACTATGAATATACATTATTTTATTCATGCTTATCTAAATATTGCTTTTGTGAGTTGTTTTTTTTAAGCAAATTCTTCATTTGAGTTGAGTTGTTTCACAATATGATCCACATCAAAATTGGGTCACACATTTGGTGGTCTCTACTACTATGTACTTCACAAAATCACAAAATAAGTATAAATGTACTTATTGTGTTCATATTGTATCGCAAAACACTTTTGGTGCTATTGAGGTAGGATATGTATAAGGTTAGGGACAGGTTTGGTGGTATGGGTAGGTTTAAGGGTGGATTAAGCAGTAAAGGATGAGTCAACAATGTAATTATGAATGTAAATACAGAAATTAATTGTATGTATGTATTTTTTTTTATTTTTTAAATATAAGTACACTGTAAAACATGTATGTACACAATAAGTGCATCGTACCAAATGATTTAAATGTAAATGTACATAGTATTTAAGGCCACCTAATATAAAGTGTTTTTATTATTATTAATATTTGTATTATTATATTACTATTTTATTAATCCAATAATTAGAAATGCCTAGAAAAGTCATGCATTTGTCAAAAAAAGTGTGAATAATTTTGTCAGCAAGATGTTGCTCCTACTCTAAAGAGTTGCTCACTTATTATTATTTTTAATGATTCAGTTAACAAAAACTCTAAATCAAAACACTTTTAAGAATCCTAATTGAGTAATCAGAAATGGCTGGAAAAGTCACACATTTTTTTTTTGAAAGTGCGAGGAATTTTCATTAGCTATATCTTGCTCCTGTTGTGGTTTTTTTTTTTTTTTTGAAGCGGACATGTGAATAAGCTCTTTAATAATTGGCTTGTGCGAAAAGGCATCCAGCAAATTTCCACTTAATTTAAAGTATAGGTGAATATCATGTTTGCTGTCCAAGTCGCCCAATTTGCGATTTGAACCAAACATTAACCATTAAACCCACTCTTATGATGATGAAAATAAGCAACCTGGTCTCATAAAAATATGTACCTCTGTGCACTTTTTGTGCAACACAGTTTTTATGTACCTTACGCACATTTCGCCGCAGTTCACTTCGTGAATGCTTGCATGTTTTTATTATGTTGATATAGGTACGTATTGCTGTGATTTTCAGGGGTCTGTCGCTAAAAGTTAATGCTGTATCATTTTGGAAATATGCCCTACACCTAATCTAACTCTAAACCTACACGATAGTGTTAACAAAGGCATTTGTTGATGCAACCGTGCCAGAGCTCCTCGCCTCTCAAGTACATTTCAAGTACAAACCTAACTGTCTATGAAAACCCAGAGATATGAAGCTGAATATGTGTGATGCTAATGTTCAAAAGAATCAGTTTTCAAACATCCCACAATATTAATATTGTTTTGAAATCATAACATGATATTCTTCAAGTAATTGTGTGAAAATTATGCTTTATTAATCGAAATAAAAAACAATTTGTGTGAAAAGGAAAAAATGGTGTTGGGAGTTTTACTGCCTAGGGTTCATTACTCCTGGAAACTGCAGTGATATGTACTTTTTGGTACATATTTAGTGTCTAACTAAAAAGTACACCCAGGTACATTTATGCCATGAGACGAGGTAGAAAATAAAATATAGCCTACCATTCATGTATATATAGTATGCTTTCAGGTGTCACAAACAACCAGTCAGATCACACAATCCATTGTTCTGTGTCCACATACCTGCTAAACTGCTCTTTTGTCTTCACGGTACAGTTGCAGATTTTTTGCTGTGCAGTGACAAGTCTCAGGCTACCATGCTGCTGTGCTCTCACCTCCACTGAGAGCTGTAAATTCATTTCACACCTCGCTAATAACCTGACCAGGGGATAACAAGAACTTGGATTGACTGTAGGTCATGCAAATTAATTACAGCAATTAGTTCTGAAAGGAATGAGAGGGGTGGAGAACTCAGAGAGGTTAGGAAGGCCTGGAATTTCAGCTCTCGTAGACCTTTTTCACTTGAACTCACTGCTAGCGGCACAGTTGAACTGCATCCTGGGAATTTTACCAAGATCTCCTCCACTTCTTCAGATGATGTCTTTCCTGAAAGCTGTCTAAATAACACTGTGTCTGATTGGCAGCCAAAATCCCTATTTGGACCGGACTAGTTTTCCCTGAGGATGTTGTAAATACTTTGTAATTTTAATACGGCCCGAATCAAACATTTATGTATTTTTTCTTGTGTAACCTCAGTCAAATTGAGAAGAAAATTGCGTCCTTTTTTTCAAATCCTCCTCATTTGTTTTGACCTTCATATCGCAGTGAAGGAGTTTTCTAACTGTTTTTGAAAACATATACATACAATTAAAATCCACATAAAATTTATATTTATTATTATTATATTATACTATATTTAAAAACATTTCAAAATATATTAATTGAATTCATATTATTATAATTTATGTTTTTTATTTATATTCTAATATTATTAAAGACAGCATGCATGAGCATATTTTTCACAAAATGCATAAAGAGGTTAAAGAGGCAAATCCATTAAATTATATTTATGATTCAAAAACTAATAAATGTAGTTATTTTCAGAGGTCATTCAGCCTCAACATAATCAATTCAGTGCTCAAAGTTTGATGTTGTCAATTAGAACCGCTCCTTGCACGCATTGAATGTCAGGCACAAACCATGAGACATATTTGAAATCAATGTGTCCGTTGTGGTGGAGTAAATACCTCGAGAATGAGGGCGTTTGAAAGAACTAGACAGGAAGGAGAAACTCAATAACTGCGCTGCTACTATTCAGACTTGAAGCTTCAGACTTCAGAGTGCAAGTGAAGTCTGTGGATAAACCAGAAGCCTTTGGTTTGTGACACTAGAAGTGCGATTTACGGTGTATTCTGAGTTGTCCTGGGATTGCTAAGGTGGTTTCTTGCTGCGTCCAAGTTTAAAGAGCCCAACCTCATGTGATATTTATGATTTTAAAGTCATGAGTATGATTCTTTTTGAATAAATTAAAAAATGCTAATGTAAAATTCAGTAGTCTCTATTAAATGTAATTTAACATCCTCAGAATTTTAATACTGGCTTTCTGTTATTTTTTTCAATTGCATAACCTTAGTCAAAATTAAGGAGTAAGTGGCCTATTATTTTTCAGAACTCTATCCTCATTTATTTGGACAAAATATTATCTGAAATATATTTAGTAGACACTTTTTTTTTTATGAAGTCTGTGGATAAACAAAAATTCTTTGTGAGGTTTATCTGCTTAACCTCAGTCAAAATTAAGGAGGAAATTACTTGCTTCTTTTCAAAACTAATTTGTTTTGACCTTCAATGAGTGTTGTAATTTTAGAGTTTTAAAACTATTTTATGCCAAACACCCCCAAATTATGCTGTTTCCATTTGGAACTGCCTTCCAGAAATTACAATATAAAAGCAGTGTTTAAAGACCATTTTATACTGTGAAAAGATCAAATATTATCTGTAAAAAAGAGTACAAAAATGGTATTTAGTGGAATTTTACATCAGTTCATGACTTTAAATGAATATCACTTCCCATTGGGCTCTTCAAACGTGGACCACCCTAACATTACATAACAAACCACCCAAAACACCTTAGCAACACGCCAAAAAACTCTGTTAGTCTCATGAACCAAAGACTTTTTATCCACTTTGACTTTTTAGTTCAATAGGAAGTAACTGTGAAACTAAATATTTTCATTAGATGTGTTGCAACCTAGAGGGCCGAATCTCAGCATCCTCCTTGAACATAAAATCAACCTGGTCTCATAAAAATATGTACCTCTGCGCACCTTTTGTGCAACACCATTTTTACGTACCTTACCGCACATTTCACTGCAGTTTGAAAGAGAAATACCCACTGAGTGGCGCTAAAACACAGGTTTAATATGTGAGCCCTGGCACATTTTTATTATGTTGATGTATGTATTGTGACGGTTCAGAATTCAAATATCCGTGGACTGTGGCTAAAAGTTAATACTCTATCATGTTGGAAATATGCCCTACACCAAATCTAACCCTAAACCTACCCGAAAGTGTTAACAAATGCAAAACTTATATAAAAACACATTTGCTGATGCAAAAGTGTCATTTCAATTTACTTTTACACAGATATAAACTGTTTCGTTGAACCATAGTTGCAGGATTCAAACCGGAGCTCCATGCCTCTCAAGTACATCTCTGTACTCTGTGAGCTACCGAACAAACCTACCGTCTATGAAAACCCAGAGATATGAAGCTGAATGTGTGACGCTAATGTTCAAATCTCCCAGCATATTAATATTGTTTTGAAGTAACATAATATTCTTCAAGTAATTGTGTAAAAATGACACTTTATTAATCGAAACTCTAAATTTGTGTAAAAAGGAATAAAAGGTGTCTGAGTTCATTTCTTTTGGAAACTGCAGTGATATGTACTTATTAGTACGTATTTCGTGTCTCGCTAAAAAGTGCACCCAGGTACGTTTATGCCATGAGACCAGAAATCATCAGTGTTTTGATCACTCAGTTGATGTTTTTCATTTTAAATGCTAAAATCTGTGAACGCCACCAAGACCAAATTACATCGTCAGGTTCATTACAATGATTTGATTTAGCATATTGTTAGTTTGCAGGTAATGAAACTCACGCAATGCTTTCTACACATGCCGAAATGAAAGATGGTCCATTTCCGACTGGTTTCTGAATAAATGGATCTGCCCTCTCACAGCCCGGTCGCAAACACAAACAGCCACATTTCACTTTAAACATCGGCATCTGGACTTTGACATCTAATTTCGGTGTGTTTGTCCCCACATCTGAAAATCAATGTGGCTGGTTACCTGCAACACTTTTATTCTAGCGCTTAAATATTCATCAAAAGCAAAGCGAGGAAGCAGGAGACGAGGCTCGGACATGACTTGTAGAACCGTTTTGTTCGTGCAACTGACTGAGGGAGGGACGTCCACAGAGACCTGGAGTTAAAGAGAGGAATGACCACAATCCTTCGTTCTGAATTCAGACTGGGGTTTGTACCCAAAGCGCTGTCTTCTGTATGCCTCCGAGGATCGTGGGTGTGTGAGAGAGACAGATATATGCCACACACCAAGGTTAAACTATACCACCTCTGCCATATCTTTCTACAAAGGAAGCTGTGTTCATAAAATATTACTCACCTCATTTAGCCCAGTGTGGTAAATGTCAGTTGGGGGGAGAAGAGGAGTTATTAAAACAAGCTGCAGTGTTTTATTAGACTTACATTTTTTGTTCAATGCCAGCTTGAAGATGGAGAGAAAATCTTAAAATTGTCACTAACGTCCGGTGATTTGTAGCCAAGTTGATTAGTTCTTCCATTGCTCAACCAGTTGTGGACCATATGAATTCTGATGCCCTTTTTAAAATAATTTCTATGTTCGCAATCCACATATAAGTGTAGTTGACATGTGGAGTGACAGAAAAATGTAAAACAGACGGAAAAAACAAAACACTTTAACATTGAAGATGAACCACACCACTTTTTTTTTAACATTTTTTCTGTCACCATATAGGACACAGTCCAATTTTTATTGGTCAACTACCCGGCTGGTATAATACTGTATATATAGTAAAAAAGGGCTGCAGATTTACTATTTTTGAAACAGCAAATAACACTGAAAATAATGAACATTTGTCAGGAACACTAAAATAGTATTTTGTTAAATTTTAAAGAAACTTAATTATGAACACAGGCACACACACACACACATATACATAGTATGTATATTGACTAGCAACAGTATAAATTAGTAAGCAAAATGTAAGACTGTGATTTTACCTTTATTAAGGGACGTGTTTAGGAACAACTATTATTTTATTAGATATTTTATTTAAGAACAGAATTTATTCATTAATAAAAAAATTTTTATTATAATTGTAAAAATAATGATTCAATTTTTCTCATTTATTTATTCCTTTCAATAAATAGCAAAAAAATAAAAAAATAAAATAAATAAATTGAATAAAAATACTAAATCGCTTAAAAAGAAAAACTCTCTCTCTCTCTCTCTCTCTCTATATATATATTCAGTATATATATATAGTTTATATTTCATATTGCTTATGATGCTGGGCATGATCTCAGATCG
>JAUCMR010043829.1:0-20908 GCA_032357425.1 Enteromius argenteus | reverse complement strand
TACACAACACCGTTTATTTTGTTTGAGATTAATCGTGATTACTCATTGCCCAGCACTAATATATATATATATATATATATATATATATATATATATATATTACATGTATACACACACTATCAAAGCACATTTATAGTTTAACATTTTATTTTATTATATCTTTGGACTGTTAGATGGCCATTAAAACGGAATATTTCCCAACTCTTTTCACTGCAGAGTAGTAAATAATTCATAATTAAATTCAAGAGTTGCTTTTTGAAGAAACAGAGGCTTTGAAGTGAAGTTCTAGCCTTGACTACATTTGATCTTAGCTTATCACAGATATCTGCGAAGTGTACATGTCTCGTTCTCTCTTTTTCCTCTCTCTCTCTCAAGTGTAAGGGTGTGTGAAGCTGCAGTGATTGAACAATGGCTTGATTTATGCGTGTGACTGGTGTCAGAGTGACACATCTTCTCTGTCCCAGCTGAAATCCAGCACAGTGTCTCTTCTCAACACGACTGCAGCTGATCCTTAGTCTTACCCTGCTGCTGCTGTCGTATTACCACTGACAGCAGATACGGAGAGCCAACCGTCCTGACATGGCAGCTAACTAAACCTCTTTGTGATCCTGCTGAACAGAGAGCAAAACCGTGGGCGCCGTATGAACGAAAACAAAAGAACGGGCGAAAGCCGAGAGTCTAGCAGAGCTGAGCATCATTATTCACACCTGTCCGCTCCGCCACCAGCACATGCTCTTTTCTTAACCTCATCATTTTCCCATCCTGCTTTCTCTTCATTTCTACTCATCACGATCTCCACCCTGCCGCCCTGCTCAGCCGTGACGACAGACTATGCCATCATTTCTCATTTGTGGGCCATTTTGTCCAGCTTATTAATCATGAGCGCCCACACGCGTGCACACTCACTGAGCTCACGGTTGTGTGTCTGGAGCACATTACGGAGAGTGTCATAATCAGAGGCGTGTGTTTGGCGGTGATAATGTATTGGTTTATTGAGGAATGAGCTGTACTGACGTACATTAATATCTGTTGAGAGACCGCCGCACTTTCTGGGGCATAAAAAGACATCGCATTTAAAATTCGAATGTAATGAAAAAAAACAGAAGTGATGTTCGCATATGTAGAAGTTGCTGTCACTGTGCTATGCTGGTTGTTTTAGTTATTTTAGTGTGTTACTAAGTGGTTGCTAGGTCAATTTGGGTTTTGGACCAATCCGAGACTAGTTATTCAGACTTTCCTGACATTTGTGAAAAAAAGACACTTAAGTATACTTTTAAAAAGAATACTTAAACAACAAAATATATATATTGCAAAACAAATGTAACATTTTCAGGCACATAAAGTTAATTGCAATTAAATAAAAATGGGTTACAGTTTAATTTAATTAAATTTAAATGTATTTAGTTAAACTTGAGAATGATTTTTATGATTTTACTTAAGGAGGACTAAAGTTCATCTTTATATGTAATTTCAAAATTTATTTCGTTGTCTTTGAAATATGGTTAAAGTTACTGCTGATTGCACCGATTAGAATTTACGATAAACTGAAATGTAATTTGTCATTTCTGTTAAACTTTTATGTCATGTATTTTAAAGAGGAAGTTACAACTAAATATGTTTATTGGAGATGCAATAATGAATTACACACTACAGTTAAAGTGGAAAAAAATACTGTGCGCTTTAGTACGTTAGTCAACACATTAAGATAAGTGTACTTAGGACAAACAATTATTACAATATAATGATTTAAAATGTACTTTAAAGTAAAGCTTTTGGTTTTAGGGTATCTAAACTAGTTGCTTTTTAGCATGCATATTACTAGAATATTACTAGTAGTAATTAAGCACATATTAATGCCATTCTACATCCCTAATTCTACTCAATACCTTAACTTAACAATGACCTTACTAACTGTTAGTAAGGAGAAAATTAGGAATTTATTGAGGGAAAAGTCGTAGTTAAAGGGATAGTTCACCCAAAAATGAAAATCTGATGTTTATCTGCTTACCCCCAGGGCATCGAAGATGTAAGTGACTTTGTGTCTTCAGTAGAACACAAACAAAGATTTTTAACTCAAACCTTTGCAAGCTGTCATTGGGTACCAAACGTTCCAAAGCTCTGAGAGTCAAAAAAAACAACATACACAGACGAAATCAAATTAAACCCTATGACTCATGAAGATACACTGAGGTGTTAAGACACAAAGCGATTGGTCTGTGCAAGAAACTGGACAGTATTTATACACCACGATATCCGACTGCCCTGAACTCATTCACAACATCCATCCGGCGCATGACGCCTCATCGTGCAGCACATAGAGATCTATGCATAGATGCCTCATTAGTGACTGTTTCTATGGGCTGCGATATGTAAGGATCTATGTCTATATATATGTGTATATATTGATATATCTATATGCCAGAGAACGCTGAAAATTCACATGCCGGGTGTCTTGAATGAGTTCAGCACAGTTGGAGATCGTGGAACCTTCCCTTTAATAGTGAATAAGTGTTCCCTATTCTAAAGCGTTACCTAATTTTTTATTTGATATTGTTACATAGCCCTTTTTTAAAAGTCTACTTAAGTGTGTTAGCAAACAGTCCTAAAAGTGTCTCTATTCAGGTGCACTTAATTATATTTTTATTTAATTAATATTATATAATCTTGAAGTACAGTTTTTTAAATATACTTTTATAATTTGAAGTACACTAAAAGTGCACATTCAATCCAGTTAAGTTCACTTATTTTTCAGAGGAGGTTACAGCTGCTTTGAATGTAAGTCTAAGGGATTTTTGCACCAATTTTTTTTCACCCGCATGACAAAAGTTTAATGTTATTACTATTACTGAAAAATACCAGCACACTTGATTTAGGATCTCGTTCATGTTTGTAACAGAAATGTTTAATACTTACAGTTAGGTGTTTGTTCCAACCATAACTATAAACATAAGTGATAGTAATAGCTTTAGCATCCACCGTTAACAGCTATTCAGAGGTCATTAAGATACTTGTTTCCTTGTAACTACAATGTCAGATTTCAGCTAGAATACTGACACTAATCTGTCATTTATAAAGCAATTACCAGAGCGAGAGCGAGTGTATCAACTGGCAGAATGATTTTTTCCCCTACTCTTCGTCTCTCAGAGGGGTTGTTTCTAAGCAACAGAAGCAGCTGGCTTTTAAACATGCAGCCAAAAGTGACATCATGTGATCTGGAGTCCCTCCGGTGGGTGTATTGCGTCCAGTTGAGTCGGGGAGGGTCCGGCCTTTGTGTGGACTGAAGCAGGGCGGGGTCGGCCGAGGCTGGGGGGAAAAAAATAGAGGGAAAAACAGAAAGGCAGAATAATTTAGGTAAAATGACAGGAAATATAAAGCCAGCGGGGTCGAAATCAGGGTCAAACATTTCAGAATAGTATTAAACGTCTGTGCTGGCAAGTTTCTATATCAGAGATGCTGCTTTCAGTCAGGAGCTTCAAACATCTCATGACTCTCTGTTCTTTTTAATCTAGCCTGCCCTCTCGCTCTTTCTTTTCTGTCTGTCACACAGTATCTTTATATATATATTTCCCCACTGTAGTTCAATCCTCCTTTCTCATCTCTTTGTCTCTTCTTATTATCAAACGACTATGTTCTGGTCATTTCACAAAATGTCTGGAGGTTTCTCACTACTCTCAGTGCTGAATGGGTTTGTGGTACCTGAAATTATAGCTTTAATGTTTAATGCAAGCATCAGTATTACTATTGCTCATTCTCTAGTGATTTTACTGAAGTATTGAGCCCCAAATGAGGAGACGTGACGTTGTTTTCCTATGCAATTTTTTGATAAAACGCATGAAAACACTTAAGTTAAACACTTGTGAAAAATAAGTGTACTCATTTAGTGTACTTAAAAGTTCACTTTCATTACTGTCTCCTAACTACGGAAGTCAGTTTCTGTCACTGAATAAAAATAAAAAAGTTTACATCTCACAATACATTTTCAGCAGGTAGTGTTTTGTTGGTGGCTTTCCTCCTTAGACGTTATTGTTGTGTGTTGTTGCTCAGGCATGTGGTTGGTTTCTGCGTTCTCGTTGGCTGTTGCTTCCTTAAGGAGGCTGTTGTGTGGGGCAGGAGAGCACATCCTGTTCTCATCAGCTCACTGAAGCTGGGCCGACTCACAATTCCAGTCAGCTCTGACTGCTGTGAGCAAAGAAAGGGACCTGTCGTTGCCACGGCGACCCGAGCACTTCACCACCCCGGGCCTTGGAGTTCGGAGTTTGGCAAGAGGAAAGAGGAGATGAGAGAAGTGGAGGGGAGGAGAGAGGGGCGAAGAAAGAAGGGTGTGAAATGAATATAACAAAAAGAGAATAGGGAAGAGTGTCAAGTCAGTAAATGGAGAAATGAAAGAGGATGAGACATAAAGGGAATGACAAAGAAAACGGAGCCAGTGGACGCCAGTCTATCAAAGCATTTTTGCTCCACACAGAACCAACCAGTGCGTTTCTTAAAGGGCACCTATTATGAGATGTAATGTAAGTCTCCAGAATATGTCTGTGAAGATTCAGCTCAAAATACCTCACATATAATTTATTATATCATTTTGAAAATGCCTATTTTGAGTGGAAGCAGAAACTGGTCGTTTTGGTGCCTGTCTCTTTAAATGCAAATGAGCTCCTGCTTCCCGCCCCCTTTTCCAGAATAGGGCTGTGCCTTTACAGCTCCTACCTCAGATACTCTGCTAAAAACATCAGTTTGGTTTTAAATATCATGTCTATCATGCTGAAATCATGCGTTTTAAAGCTTCTACATCTACACAATTATTAATAATGTATGTGCATCTGGTGAGATTTTACTTTATGTTTTTATTCAGATTATAAAGATGCTGTAAATAGAATTGTTCTATATTCTATTGTACAATACTGTTATATTTTGCACATGCAACATAGATAATTGTGTAAACAAATTTACTAAATTTGTAAATCCAATCGGTAACACTTTCTATGGAGCCTACCAAGTCTACTAATTAAGTTTATATAATAAACTTTTTTTTTTTCAGTTGAAAGTATTAGCTAGCTCACATTAGCCTCAATATTAGCCTCACAGGGAACACTCAAATAACACTTAAATAAACAATGTCAAGATATGATATAGTCCATTATAAATGAAGTAGATTTAATATGTGTATAATCATACTCTTAAAAATGTAATTATCGAGCTGAACATCTTGTTCCATTCATACATGCATTACATTGTTGAAGTAAAGCTTTAGTTTGCTAATGTTCCATGTTGTCCTAAAGACTCTGGACATTAGCGTGTTTCCGTGTCTGTTATTAAAGGTGTTTGGACAGAGGGAACCCACAGTGTGATGTTTCCTAATTGAATGCCCTGCAGCATGGGGTGAAAGCAGCACCTGCCAGCCCCGGTTAAGCTTGTTATGCTCTGTTGCTGACATTTGAACGTTTTGGGAGATGTGTGTTTTAATGAGCCAGTTATGACAGCAATATAAATGAGCAGATTCTGCTGGCGCTATCTCGTTTAATGAAACAGTAGAGACATCTGTGTGTTGAGATTGGGTCTGTGTGAACAGTAAACGCTCCAGTTACTGCTGGATCCTCTCATAGACTGCAATGAAGAATCCATGATCATAAATATAACTGCTGTGCTCAGCATCAGCCCCATTAGCTTGCAAATGGCTGTGGAACAAGCAAGAAGCAAACAGTCATGAATTAAACAGGAAAGAATCCAAGCTGCAGCCAAAAGCAAGAATTACCCAGACAATTGTTTTTCATTACCGTGGATAATTTCAATACCTAGAAAGTTAATTTTTTAATTTGAGTGCTCTTTTTCTCCCTCACGAACAAGTTCTGTAATTACACTCCATAAATCTCTTTTTTTAGTATTCATGTTTTTGCCTGATCTGACCTGAAGCGCTGCTGCTGCTGCTGTTTTTTTCTGTGTTCTCTCCTGTTTTTCTCTGTTCTGGATCTAACTGGGTCAGTCTCTCACCTCAGTTTGAGGCCATCGTTGGCCATGTTTGTTATTCTGTTAAATTTACTTTGAGGCCAGATGTTTTCTCTAGAAACCTCATCCAAGTCTTTATCACCCACAGCTCTCTCTGTGAATGTGGGTCACAGTCCAAACGAAACTATAGTGAGTTAGTAGTTATGAAGGAAATGACTTGTGCACAGTATTTAGTTCGAGTTCTGCTGCAGTAATGATGCTGTTTGAATACAAATTTTGAAGGTGAAGTGTGTCATTTTTTAAATGTAAAAACACTTTTTGCCTAAAATGTAGGAGATTCTGCATGAAATGACTTTCTGTGGTTTGGTAATGCTATTCATGTTAAAATTCTCAGTGTTCTCTGCATGTCTATTTTGTATATAAATATTCATAACGGACATGTAGACAACAAGGCAAGACAACATCCAAATCAGTAACAAATTCAAATCATTTCCATAATTGCATGTCCAAAATTCATATTAGAAGTACACATTACAGTACGCTAACACAAAAATTAAAATGATGGGTTAAAGACAAGTATATTTATTTAGCAGCTTAATGGCTTGCAGTATATGAATGATCACATTGCTCCATTTCTACAATATTCTGGCATCTTAAACCTTCAGCCTGAGGGAAAAACCGCCGTTCTGAAACGAGTGGGTGCCTGCAAACTGCAAAATGCATATGGGCTTTGCTGTGAGATCTAGTTTTATGGATTTGTTCAAGGTCACACAAGGCAGTTTGCTGTGGTGTGTTGTTGTATATGGATGTTTTATTACCTTGAATGCAGGCATGTTCACATCGCTCTGACATCTGAATCCAAATAAATCTGAAGTCTTGTTTCACAAGTCAAATCTCAAATTCCATGTTGTAAGCCTTTTCAAATGGCAATGTCATGCATTTTTAGGATTCTCCTTGTTCATTACATTATATCTGTGTTAAAGAACACTTACAACATTTTACAAATCTTTAATACCATTCACATTTTTAAATTAGTGTTTATTTGTTGTCTAGTCGGCAAGTAAGGGACCAGCTACCTTAAACAATAAACAATGAACAATGTTTATGTGTTTAATCTTTTGTAAATGTCCACTCAATAGGAAAGTTTTGTTGTCCCTGTAGTAAATGGATGTAACCATCACAATTTCCCTTGTGAGAAATAAGGATACTTAATTGTATATAATGTGCACTTGTAGTGTACTTCAAAGTGTATATATATATATATATATATATATATTAACAATCGTTTGTCATGCTTTAAAGAATGACACTTATACGCTGACATCTCAAAGAGGTAAACGGACAGAGGAAGTGCTCGTAATACCAGCCTCAGGTACTGTTCAAATAAGTACAAGCTGGAAAGGCAAAGGAATAAATAAAAATATATTTTTTTTATATATATAAATTTAGAATGAAGTCAAGTAGTGCCGAAAGAGATGAGTTCTCACAGCAATTTTTGTACAACAAATGCTTGTCAGTATAAATGCTGATTGCTAAAGTGATCTGTCTTGGTCTCTTTCAGATGTGTCCCCAGTACTTGCGGGTTTTCTGGGCGCAGGGGTCTTGGTCGTCTCCGTGACAGTGGCCGTTTTCCTCTGGACGTGCTGTCAGCGGCGATATCGTCAAATGACAGGCTCGTACAAGCTGACCAGTGGCCCCTACGACCCCCCCGTTGACCCCCCCTACAAGTTCATCCACATGCTCAAAGGCATCAGCATCTATCCCGAGACCCTTAGCAACAGCAAGAAGATTGTACGGGTGGGCCGGCGCTCAGGATCAGGCTCGCTGTTGAGAGAATGGGCTCGTGGATCCCGAAACAGCGATGTGGTTCTGGTGGATGCAGATCCCGAAGGCTGCTCCCCACACCTACAGATGAACCATCTGGTGCCGCCGATGGGACCTCCCAGACTGGAGAGGGCGCTGCCCATCCGGGCCGACTACTGCTGTATGGAGAGCAGCTCTGGAAGCAGCAGCGAAGCTCCGAGTAAGACGGCGTCGCCCCACAGTCTTGACTCCCCCTCTCTGGGGACGCTCAGTCTGGCCGTCGACTACAACTTCCCCAAGAAGGCCCTCGTGGTGACCATCGTAGGAGCACAGGGGCTCCCCGCAGTGGACGAACAGGCGGGCAGCTCTGATCCCTATGTGAAGATGACCATCCTTCCTGAGAAGAAGCACCGGGTGAAGACGCGCGTCCTAAGGAAGACTCTGGAGCCTGTGTTCGACGAGACGTTCACCTTCTATGGCGTCCCGTACAGCTCGCTGCCCGAGCTCACGCTGCACTTCCTGGTGCTCAGCTTCGACCGCTTTGCACGGGATGATGTCATTGGCGAGGCGGTGGTGCCACTGGTGGGTGTGGATCCCAGCACGGGACGGGCGCACATCACCCAACAAATCAGCAAGAGGAACACGCAGGTGAGTGATTTTTCACCTTATATGAGATTGGGGGATGTCTTGGGTGACTTTAATCTGTAGTGATGCACCGTAATTAAAATTCTGGGATGAAATTGGAAATTCAGTATTTAACACTGACCTGTATGTCACCCTGGACCACAAAACCAGTCATAACCCTGTTGAACCCTGTTGGTTAGGTAGCTTTGAAGCATGGATGCTGGTTAGAGCTGGTCATGAGCTGAATTAAGATGGTCATGTGCTGGTCCTGAGTAGGATCTGAGCAGAAGCTATTTGCTTAGGACCAGCATAGGACCAACACATGACTAGCTAAGGACAAGCTTAAACCATCTCATGACCAGCATTCATGCTTCAAAACCTACCTAACCAGCATATGCTAGTTTTTTCAACAAGGAATTAGGAAAGTTTGTTAGGATAGGATTAGGATATTTGGCTGATATACAGCTGTTTAAAATTCTTGCCAATTCAGGCCAAATGTTTTGCTTCATAAGACCTCAATATTTCATCAAGAGCCACAGGTATTCATTTTTTGTTGCTTGTTTTGCTCTTTTTGACTCTCAAAATTAAGGTAGCCATTGATTTGTATTTAATGAATCACCAAGGACCATGAGTTCAGCTACGAATCTTCTTTACTGAAGAAAAAAGATACAGTATCTAGCTCTTGAATGGCCTGAGGATGAGTACGTGAATAGCAATTTTTCATTTTTGGGTTAACTTGTACTTTAAAGAGGACCAAAAAGTATTTATTTTTGAATTTCATTACAAAATCGACAGATTCTTTAAGCTGAAACTTTGTTACATATCAGAAATAACAAAGAATAAAGCTTATCACAATTTATTAGATGTAAAGAACACTAGTAAATATTGTTTCATCAAGTTTTTCCTCATGAATCAACTGAAAACAGCACTAAAAGACTGATCTTGAAATGTAAGAATTCGGAAACACTTTAGATTAACAGTATTATAAACTAATTGCTTGTTAGCATGCATATAAAATATTGTCTGATTGTTGAAACACATACTAATGCCTTTTTCTGCATGACCATATTTTAGATCCCTTAACCCTATGCAATACCTCAATATAACTACTGCAACAACTACCTTGCTTACTATTAGTAAGCAGCAAATTGGCAATTTATTGAGTAAAAAAACTGTTGGTTAATAGTGATTAATAGTTAATAGATTAATAATTAATGTTCTTAAATTTAAAGTGTTACCAAGAATGGATATCAATCCATTAGCACTAGCATATGTACTAGCACTAGTACTAGCATCCACACAGAGACATGTTTACCTGTCATAAATTATCCACATTGTGTAAATGAAATAAACACTTACAGTCAAAAAGCACCATCAGAGAAACACTAATTAAATGTCACTGTTTTTATGCCTCCAAAAATACTCAATCATAAACTGACAATTGTCGTGTTAGTCAAATAATTTTCGTGCATCACAACAATCTTCACATAATTAGTAAATGTGAAAACGTCGGTATTGGGTGTGGCTGGGCCTGTAAACAGCATCATATTTCTCGCTGTTATGCGACACAGCAATCGTTAAACTTAATCATTCCCATGAGATGCTGCTCGAACCTTTATGGATCCCCCAAGATGTTTTACGGTTAGCAGCACCCGTTGGGGGCGAAAGGCTTCCTACGGCTTCTCTAGGCACGAACCTGATCTAGGAAACGAGGTAAAAGAAAAGATTTTGAGCTCTCTGCTCCAGGTTAAGTGTTCCTGTGATTGATACAAGCAGTTTCAGAGTGGCAGCGCTGGCATCAATTCCAACTCAGTGAAGCTATTATCCCACTGCTTTTCTGAAACCAAGTCAAAGAGGCGCTGATTTTATTGTGTTGACATTTTGAACCTTTTTTGGCATTTAAGATGATACATGAGCATTCAGCTTGTGATTTTTTTAGACCTTTGCAGCTGCATATGTAACTGTGAGACTACAGACGTAACTTAATATATTGTTTTCAGCATCTTAATTGTATATCACAGCGCATTTTGAATGGACAAACATCAATCTTTTTTCTCCTGAAATCATCCTGTATTTGGAGCTATAGATGTTATATTATGTAGATGTGTGTTCCACATACAGTATATTTGTATGTATGGGCTGGGCTTTATGGGTGGTGAGAGGGTCTATTGATCCAGGGGCCATTAAAGCAGCATTATACCAGACAGAGAGTGTAGCCATAAAGGCCAATGACTGCAGGGGTGCACATCCATCAGTACAACCATCTGGAAACGAGTACTTATTTTCACATCATTAGCAATGTAACCCACAAAACAAACGATTAACATCCCTTCAGTTATTCAGTTTTTGAAAATGATTGATACTTTGCTTCTGTAGTCTTTTACACCTGTTTACACCGGATATTGATGAATATTATTGATGGGACTCCTGTAGCCACTTGTGAATGTGTTTTGAAGGGAGGGTCTGGTTTTGTAACTATACTATAGTTTTTTTTTTTTTTTTAATGTTTTTAAATTAAGTTTCTTCTGCTCATCTGCGCAGCATGTATTTGATCAAAAATACAGTCAATCCAGAAATTTAAGTGAAATATTATTACATTGTTATTAGTGCTGTCAAACGATTAATCGTGATTAGTTGCATCCAAAATAATTGTTTCTGTTTAAATAATATATATATATATATATATATATATATATATGTATATATGTATATGTATAACATACATATGTATGTTTCTGTATATATATATATATATATATATATATATAAATGCACAAACACGCATATATATATTTTAGTAAAAATATGTTTATTTAATAAATAAATGAATATATAATATAAATTACATACAAATATAAATATATACATGTACATGCATGCAGATATTTTCAAAATACTGTATGTGTGTGTATTTATATATGCATAATAAATTACACATCAGAACATTGGTGTTTACACTCCAATGAGCAATGTACTATAGTTTGTGATCACAAAATGTTATGGACCTTTTTTTTACTGCATTGGATTGTTTACTTGTGATCATATCACACAAGACAGATTGCAGGTATAAAAGAGGCCTCAGTAAACACCCTTTGAAACAGACAGAGAAGGCTTTGCATCCATTTGCTCCCCAACACAAGCTGAACACTGTAAAAGTTGTTGCATAACGAGTAATCATGGCTTAATACGCTGCTGTATTTCCATCAGAACAGGAACAAAAGCATTATAAGCGATGTCTGTAATCTCATTCTTTGTGGCGGCAGGAAATCTTTAATGCTCAAAGGCGAATAAGTATTTGAGCTTGTTTTCCCGCTTGTGTACGGCTTTGTATATCAGTATACAAAATATGCAGAGTAAGCTTGTTCAAATCAGAGAACTTCCTGTCTGTTTTAGACTCTTATATCTTAAATTGAATCAGTGCCTATGGCTCAAAAAGACAGGAGCATTAGGGTGTTGGCTGGGAGTGGTGGACAATCGATTCAGCCAAGAGAGAGAGAGACAGAGAGTGAGAGAGAGAGAGGATTATGGGAGAGAAGGAAGGAGAAAAAGATCAGGGAACAGATGGGGTGCAGTCCGTGTGGCAAAAGAGACTGGTAGAGAGAGAGAGAAAGAGATGGGTGATTATGAAGAGTGAGTGACATACTGCGGCAGCGCCATACTCGTTACGCTTGCTTATAGCTCTTCCTGAAGAATACTTTCATGGAAGATAAAGAAATCAAATGTGTGTGGAATAAGAGTAGCCTTGTTAATGAGGTTTAGCTAAGGCGAAAATAGGATGATCTTATTCATATTGGTAGGCATATAGCGTTTGTTTCTCTACTTTTGAATAGACACTTAAAAGCACACAATCAATATATTGGCAGTATCTAAGACATAATCCCTCACGCATCTTGAGAAATGCACAACAAATCCTTAAATTGCTCAAGCATTACCCCCAAATCATATAGATTATAGAAAAAAATTAGCTTAAATTTATTTACATATTACATTTAGTCATTTGAATGCTTTGCATGGATATGCAAATATGACATACAAGTGAAACAAGGTGTAGCATCTTTATAAATCTAAATAGAGATGCACATATATTGAATATTTCTCATTATTAACCTGGTAATGGTAAGTTTTAAAGACGTTTGCTAAAAAAGTAACCCGAAAATAATCTAAGAAGTATTCAGAATTCGTTATGTAAGATTACGTAACTAGTTTTCATTATGTAGTCTATAATCAGCAACGGACTATAATTTGTAAGCAATCTACCAGCTTTAACTAACTTTTAATTCTGACTTTTGTCTTAATAAACTCCTAATTTCTGATTATTAAGTAGTTGTTATGTTTAGGCAGTGTTGGGGGTAACGCATTACAAGTAACGCAAGTTATGTAATAATATTACTTTTTCCAAAAACTAGTAAAGTAACGCATTACTTTTTAATTTTAGAGTAATATAACTTTACTTTACTTTACTAACTTTACTTTTTCAAAAAAGTAATGCCAGTTAATTTGTTTTCTTATTTATTGACTGACAAGTCTCCTGACCCCATGTTGGGAGAAATCAGAAATATAGAGGCATTGTGTGCGGTGAGTGAATACAGTGTAGTTCTAGCCTACATGTGAATGTGAATGTGCATAATAATTAATTCATTTCACTCTCAAAAACAGATTTAGTATTCATCAAAATGAATTAAAGTAAACTCAGAATATGACTCAAACCTGCAATAGTTAAATTACACAAATGTATCTAATCCCATTTCATTAACCAATATCTTTGCTGCTGAGATTTAATGATCCAGTTCAACCATACTTATAAGCAAAAATGACTTCAAAAACTAACTACTGCACTTTAGTGTTTTTTTTTATTGCTGAAGAGTATTGAACTTTCTTCTCCTGTATTCTGCTTTACAGATGTGAATTTACTTTTTCTTCAGTCTGAGGTTTATTCGTGACACTTTTTGCTCTGGTTTTACATTTGCTATAAATTAAACTTCTTATATTAAAAACAAACACTCAAGCTCTGCTCATATTTAAAAAGTAACGCAAAAGTAACGTAATGCATTACTTTAATAATAAAATAATAAACAGTCAATATACATTTTAATAAGCAACTGGTTAAGAAAAGAAGTGTTACCCAATATTTTATTAACCTAGTCCAATGTATCTGTGGTCAAAATGCACAAATCAACAGGCATATGAGAGTTACTCGCAAAAACTGTGCCTCATTGTGCAGCTGAAAAGAAAATCACAAACACTTACAGACATTACGCATTAAGATGTAGGCTGTTTTAAGTCCATGTTTAGCTCCAGGATGCCTCCTAATGCAAGTTGCCATGGTGATAACCAGGAACAAGACTGGAATCTTAACTCTCAAAGAAGAGAAAAACAACAGAGATGGCAAGAGGAAAAAAAATAAGAAGCACAGTCTTTTCATGTGATGTGGAAGAAGCTGTAGAAATTGTTTTTTTGTTTTTTTTTTACATATATTAATTTGATTAAATACTTTTATAGACTGATATATTAGCAGTCCGAAAAAAAATCTGCATCATTTTCTTTTTTAGTCTGTATTTTTGTCTTGGTTAAGGAGGAATGTTTAGACATTTTTACTGCATGACAAAACATATTTGCTTAATAATCAAAACTACATAACCAAAAAAAAAAAAAACCCACCTTGAATTAAGTTCATGTCCTTTGTGAAAGAAAAAAAAAACAGAGAAGAATGTCTTTTTAAGTGGCTTCATTTATATCTTAAGCTGTTTTTGTTTTAGGGCTGGATGCTTGTTCATCGAGGGACAGTGAAAGTTCAGCATTGAAACTAAACACAGCAACTGTACAAAGCACATTAACATTTAATGAGAACTGCTCCATTAAGACTCCGTTATTTCTGTCTGTTGTTAAAATGTGGCATTGCATTTTTGGCACTATTTTTGGCATTTGTTTACATTATACCTGTGTCATCACTGTGATGAGTGGGGCGGGGCCCAGAGACATGGGAGCGGAGTTACGCCAGTGGAGTGTAATGATAATGAGGTTAAAAGAAGGAGGGATGACAGTGGAAGATGAGAGAGGACCAGGCCTGGGCTTTATTTTGTGTTTTTGCCATTTTCGTTTTGTGTTTATTTATTATTAAATGGTTTTAAATGTTTGCCGGTGTTAACCTCCTTCTTCATATATATACGAACTTTGCTACAATCACGATTTGCTGTGATTAAAAATCCTGTGAAGAGTTGGGATAAAAGTCACCTTTAGCTGTTTTAGGAGGTTGCTGCAGAAGGTTTTAGTGCGAGGTCTTGCGAGGTGGCTAATTTGTATGAATTCATACGAACTCACTCTTACGGTTTTGTATGATTTGTCTATCTCCCAGTAATGGACGGGGTTAGGGGTAGGTAATTTGTATGAATTTATACGAATTGAGGGACTCGTAAAATACATGCAATTTAGTAAAAAACGCACTAGTTCCTACAAGTCAGTTGGTACAAATTTGTATGATTTAGCCACCTTGTAATATGTACGAATTGGCATGAGATCGGGTTAGCTTAAAAGTATCAGAATGCAGGACTATATTCACAGGGAGTTAAACCATGGCTTGCAGAGATGCCAGTGCTCCTTTTGTCCTCTTCTCTTATGACAATGGACTTTTGATTATTCCACCCAGATTACCCGCATGACCATATGATCACCATTTTCTAGGGAGAACTGACAGGTGCACAAATGGCTCACCATTGCAGTTCTCCTTCAAACTTGTCCATATGGACAATAAGTGGCAAATGGAGTGAATGCTCTCCCATCTTTTATGGTCCATTTCACTGTCCAGGAGATGAATTAGGTGTTCCTTCCAGCACACAAAGTGGACAATAACTTCATCCAGGTAGACTGAGTTACATCATATGTGTCAAGGACGGTACCCCATACATACTGAAAGGAAAGGCACTGCACTGCCAATATTACTGTAGTGTTGAAGGGCTCTAACAAAGTGAAAGAAGATAAGAAAGAAGATCTCTTGGCCAGTGATGTCTAGTCCTGGTCCTGGAGGGCCTGCAGAGTTGAGCTACAACATTCCTGCCAGGACGTTTAACCTTGATTACCTTGGTTCAGGTGTTTTTAATTGGGGTTGGAGCTAAACTCTGCAGGATGTTGCCTCTCCAGGAGCAGAACTGGACACCTCTGTTCTCAGCCAAAGGACACTTTAGAGATAATTTCCAAAAACAAGGCGGACAACACATAATTATCTTACTTATCCATCCCAGAGGCCAGGAGTGCCAACAGTTTTCCTGAACCGCAACACTTCCTTAGCTCTTAGTCTAATAACTTGCAAACATGATTAGATCCCTCAGTACTCTGACACCAAGTTGGCTATGATGGCCCTTGGCACTGCAAGCCCTTGGACAAGGGTGATGGCAGTTGTCGGTAGTACTCGAGGCAAGACTGTGCCTCAAGCCTGATCTTAAGAGCTTGAGCTTGTCATAAACTTGGGAGCATTTGGACAGTCCGGTCTTGAGTAGTACAAAACTTCGGACACTTTTTGTTATCTGTATCGGATCACGGTCTGTGCTGCTCAAGTTTGTGATAACATTTGGAGAAAAATAGCGCAGACAACAAGATGAAGCTTTCTAGAGCACATGTGTAGACCACCTGCATTCACATACTCCTCAAATGGACTATGCATACAACTATTAATACTTAGTATACTTGGGCCTTAATTCAATTTACTCAAGTCTCTACCTGGACTCAGACTCAATATTGCTGTTCTCGACTACAGTACTAGGTGATGGGTATTGTTCTCCTTGTTGGTACTGCTTTAGAAAGCATGAATAATTGTGCCAGGCTTACCTTACTTTTGGAAAGTTGTCAAGTTAATGCACCCTGAGGCAACCTTTTGAGCAATGTTGCTGTCAACAGGCAACCAGGTGAGACACATGACTGATCTAAAGGGTCCAAATTTGTTCTCAATGGGAAAGTGCCCAAGCAACATTGCTCAAAAAAGTATTATTACCTTGAGGCTAAGTATCATGAGCCATTGGGGCAATCCTTCTATATGAGTGCTGTGATCACTTACAGGATGGCTCAACATCATATCCTTACTTATTAATCTGACAGACTATGCCTATAAATATGTGTGTCCTATTTCTTGTTTTCAATTTCTGTTCTGTTTCTCCACAGTGTGAAAGCCGTGGAGAGTTGCTGGTCTCTCTGTCCTATCAGCCTGTTACTCACAGGCTTAATGTGGTAGTCCTCAAGGCCAAACACCTGCCAACCATGGACATCACTGGCCTGTCCGGCAGTAAGTACACACCACACATACACACAAATATATAGATATTCAAATTATCCCATTTATGATGCTAAAACCTTGGCAAATTCGAATGTCTTTATTTCCCTTCTCCACCCACAGACCCTTATGTTAAAGTGAACGTCTTCTACGGCCGCAAGCGCATAGCCAAGAAGAAGACGCATGTGAAGAAATGCACACTCAATCCCGTTTTCAATGAATCGTTTATCTACGATGTTCCCGCTGAGCTAATGCCGGACATCTCTGTGGAGTTCCTGGTCATTGATTTTGACCGCACCACGAAGAATGAGGTGGTGGGTCGCCTGATTCTGGGTGGTCAGAGCCCTATTCCATCAGGGGTGACTCACTGGAGGGAAGTCTGTGACAACCCAAGGCGGCAGATTGCCAAGTGGCATAATCTTATAGAGTACTAGTGTCTGGCTAACTCACAGGGAAAGCAAAATGTATTATACCACTTCTTTCCTATCAGCCCCGCTATAGAAAGAAGCCCATTTAACAGTTTCTCCTTTTCCCTGTACAGATAGGTGTATGAGAGGATAAGTATGTGTGTCAGGACGCAAGACCAGAAAAACACACTTAGAAAGTTCTCTGAAGAACTCGTAGCAAAAAAGCCTCATATGTCATAGCAAAAAAAAAACCACGAAAAAAAGCAAAAACAACCACGTCAGTGTGGTTTTTGGCTCTAATTAGATAATGCTAAAGTTGATTATAAGAGAACTATACCTGTACGAGAGTTAAACCACAGTATCCTCAGAACCTTTTACCAGTATACTGGCATATTCACAATATACATACACTACTTTCAATTAGCCGCATGCTAGAGCTAGTGAGACACTTTTATTTTAAGGAGGATTGTATAAAAAAAGTGAGTTTTAAATTTCACTTTTTAAGGAAATAATGGGGTGAGTGTTTTGATAGTGTAGGATAAAAATGGATGAAATGTGATATAAACTGGACACCAACATGAGCATTTTTGCTAACATGCTAATATTTACCACAGAAGACATTGTTGAAATATGGCTATTACTCATATCCAGCTAAAAAGTAATGCTTAATTTTTGAAAATAAAACTCCAAATGCCATTTTACAAAACCTGATGTCAAGCCACTTTTCAGCCAAGCACCAAATGAAAATTAGAGGCCGTGAGCTCAGGATTAAAAATGAATTTGATTCATGAAAACACTGATGTTCAATATAGTAAAACCAGTCTACACTTTCCCGTTTTTATGCTGTAGCTGCTTTATTTATTTGTAGCTGTACTTATACATTATTGTTGATTTCTCCGTTTTAATGACTTGGACAAAGCACTTCTATTATCTATGTTGTCGGCGTATCTCAACATATTCACCATTTATTGATTTCAATTTAGTTTTCTTTCTTTAGGCATATCTATGCACATTTTCATTGTACTGCTAAGGATGTTTTAACCCAGTTGCTGTGCTATACCATAGCATAGAGATCAGGGAAGGTTTGGTTAAAAAAACGTTGGAGGACAACAGATTAAACAACAGTAAAAGCCAAATGTGACAGATATTAGTATATTAACGTATTGTCATTTCACATGTACTGTACTAAAATCACAGTTTCTATTGCCATCAAACATGTTTTTTAAGGCCACACTTAATTCTTTAGGCCATACAATTAATTCTTAACATCTTTGGTCACAATGTACATAATGTATCATAGGCCGTAACACTGGTACTCTTCAGTTTATTTTTTCATAGTACAATTGAATATTGCCAAAAATACATTTGATGTCATGGAAATAACAGAACAAAAATTAGCCACCCCAGCATATTACTTTAATAAGTTTGCCTTTTTAAGCCAGTCTTTTCTCTATTCTATGAATTATAGCTGAGATATATGCAGATTCAGACCAATTTTTGCACTTTCGTAGAGTACTGTATTTATTTTTGATTTGTGTTCAAAAGAAAGAATATATATATGTATATCAAAACCCTAATAACTATTATGGGACTAATAACTGACCATATCAAAGTAGGGATTTTGGCATGAGCCTGTAACCATTAGTCAGCGGCAGCTGTTGAAAACTAACCAAAGTAGACGGACCAATGTTTTATGGTGTGTTGGTGACCATGATGAAGCAGCTTGCACTGCAGCTTCAGACAGGCCTCTGAGTCCATGTTTGAAGGCATGCAATCTGCGTGTGGATGTGTTCCCAATTATGTAATTCGGTGCCCACAGCCCCCGAGGCAGATTACATGCTCTATTCCCAGAGCGAATGAGTGCATATTTAGTTAATAAGGCAGAAAGTGGGAGGGTGAGAGGAGGAAAAAGATATCGTCTGGCTCATTAGAGATATTTCATATTTAACATGTGAAATTAATATAGAAGTAAATTAAGCCCCAGCATTCTCTCCATGATATCAGCAGTCAAACTCATTGTGAGTCATTAAGGCCACATAATGAGATTAACCACTGTTTATTAGGAAAAATGAATCACATTCCAATCACATTTCGAAGAAAATTAAGAAACCAATAGTCTTGCAGTTTCACTCTCTACATTTTCAACAGAAACGTGAACTCTTCCACCCTCTATAATGTTTTTAACCCTGCATGCAATGACTATTTAAATTTCTGCTTCAAAACTGGTGTATATATTACAGTTTTTAGTGGTTTATATGACAGAAAAACCCACTTTTGTAAAAACAGCAACCCAAAAACCATAATGCCACCTACGTAAAATGATACATGCGTGTTTAACCCTCAGCTCCTTGTGTTACTTGGAACTTTTTTGATCTTTCGGGCATAAAAGCTTGTTTTATATCAATAACTATAGACATAAAGATGAATATAACCAATTGTAAATGAGTGTTTGTTCCAATGCACTGGTGGGCAGCAGCACTTTCTGCTCTTCTTGTATCTAACTGTTTTACCTGGAATGGAAATGGTTTCTTTTTGTGTAAACCTCCTCTTTTGGAGTGCTATCTGCCCCCTTTTTTTCTCTCTCTCTCTCTGCCACTGGTCCCTAACGATCCCTCGGTTTTTTGCTGTTGTGTGTTGTACAGAAACATCGAAAGCTGAACAAAGACGAAAATGAGCTGAGAAGAAAATTACTGTAATAAATATATTAGTCCATTTTGATATGGTTAAAGTGGAATGAAGTTAGTGAATCAGCTTTATTTTAGGTGTCCCTTAAACCACTGTACCTAGATGCTAAACAGTGTTAGTTGACCACAACTGTAGTGTGATTCATGTTGTTACCTGGCCTTTTCAATATTTGTAAGTACAAGCAAGTTGTATATGTATAATGTAAGTACTGTGAATAACATGTACTTTACATACCCAGCTTAATACTGCTCATTTCACTACATGATCTTCAGGGACATCTAACATAAAGTGTGAACTGTAATGCTTTTGAGGGCAAGTTATCTGCATACTGCTGTGAGTTTATGCTAAATACAGTATGTTACACTAATGCTGACTTGTACTGTATGTTAAAGTTGTTAACACAATGGACGTGCAAATAAAATAAAACCTGATACACTAGATCAGACCTTTCCCCTTTTTCTCTGCTCTGAAGGTGAATTAAAATCAAGTTGTAAATTGAGTTCTTATCTGTCACCTATTCACCCCTGATTTTGCTTAGTTTTCCAAAATAATGTGACAGATCCAAAACATAGGAATAGCCTGCTTGGCACAATTGGGGCTGGTTCCATAAGGCTTCTGAGATGCCTTTATCTGATTTTTGGTTTTTGAAAGAATATTGCCTTTGATATCCCACAATTCTGTGTAAAGTTCCAAAAATAACATCTGAAAGTTGTGGTTGGTGGTAAGCTTGTGTGTAAATATAGGTTTGTGATCAACATTTTCTAGCAAGAAAGTAGTACTGTAATAATTATTTGCTTTATCACCAAAGTTCCCTCTGTTTCGGAGTAGATCATTAAAACCTTCATGCTGCCTCATAAGTCTGTCCAAAACCACTTTTCACAGGTAACTTTTTCTGCACAAATGCTGCCTGCAAAGACAGCAAGGCATCAAAACAAAAGCCCAAGTTTTCTGACGCAACCTAAAAAAGTGTTTGCTCGGGTACGAAATCCTGCGAATCGAGCTGAATGTTTTGAGGCAGCAGCAAATGCACGTGATTTACGACAGTGAATTCCACTCAACTGTAGGGGGCTCCAGAGTCACAAGAATTACACTAAACTACTTACAGTAAGTGAATTCTGTAATTACTCAATACTAGTAGCTATACATCATGTGCGACCATGACTGTACATGGTACCAACAGTATTACACTACT
>JAUCMR010043588.1:3396-20967 GCA_032357425.1 Enteromius argenteus | reverse complement strand
TTAAGGCTTGTCAGAAATCGGTCACTGTTGTGATTAAACATCATTGCAGGAAATAGTATAATATATTTACATATTTAAATAAATAAATCATTATTTGTATACAGTTAGGTTCTGTCACAAGTCAGGCCTCTTTAGCTCTCTCTCTCGCCACCAGAGGGCACCCTCACCGAAGTAGTAACTATCATTTGGACTACATTTTCCAGACACCACGTACCTAGGACTAATCAACACCAAGTGTGCCTCATTTGCTCCCCTTTATAAGCTGTGTCCAGACTCTCAGTAATCGTCTTGTTTATCTCTGTCTGACATTTCTTACCATTGACCCTTCTGTTGATTCTGCCATGTATGATCTCGGACTGTTTCGACCTCTTGTCGCCTGCCCTTCTGACTCTATTTGCTGATACTGACCCTGTTTATCCTGATTGCTGCCTGCCCCGACCATTGCCCGGTAAAAGTTTATGGATTCTCTGAATTCTCTGTGCTGTTCTTGATGCTGTTGATCAACCCTTGCTTGTTACTGATTCTGAACTGCAAATTATCCACTTGCTTCTGACCCCTCATTACTACTCCATTTATATTTGGACACAGGCACACAATTTTTTTTAGCTGCTGACCAAAACATATTCAAGTTCCCATTATATAATGAAGTGCAGATCTTTAATTTGAGGTATCATAAGTCATTGGACATTGATTAAAAAGCTGTTTCATGGACCGGCTTGGACTATTTCTTCATTACTTTTACATCAATTAAGCTGGTAACAGTCCTGGAGTTGATTCTAAGTGTTTCATTTGCATTTGCAAGCTGTCGCTCTGAACCCACATCATGCAGTCAAAGGATCTCTCCATGCAGGTGAAACAGACTATTGTTCATCTTCAAAACGAAACCTGGACTCTGATGATGTCCAGACATAAGGCAGTCATTGCCTGCTAAAGATTCTCAACAAAATATTCAAAATAAACACTTTATTTATGATTTATATTTATTTGTTTAATTACATTTGAGCCTCTGAAAAGGGGGCTCAAAATTAAACACATGTCCCTTTCCTTTGTTTAGTCATTTATTATTTTTAGAGTTTGACTAAATAAACACTTATAGGCCTGGTTTCACAGACAGGGCTTAGACTAAGCCAGGATTAGGCCATAGTTCAATTACAGCATTCAAGCAATTTTTATAAACATTCTTAGAAGAAAAAAAAAACATCTTGATACTAAACAAAGGCACTGATACATTTAAAGATCAGTCAGTGCATGTTTATTACAGTTGAAACAGCTAAGACTTACATTTTCAATCTAGGACTAGCCTTAAGTGTTGTCTGTGAAACAGAATTTTAAGCTATGAAATTTCAGAATATTTTAATGGTACAAAGTCCTCTGATATGCCAAAAGATCAAGGCATTTTTTTTCACCATGACCCCACAGTATTATTTTTTGCTGCATTTTTATGAAACAAATAGAACCATGGTGAATCTGAAACTATTAAAACATATTGAAGCAAGAAATACTATCAAATTCAAAACTCTGAATAGTGGCGTATATGATACATAAATATATATTCAATGTAGTAACCCAGTTGTTAGGTAGAAACTTTATTCACTCAGTGTTAATGCTGCTATTCATGCTTTGCTTATGGAACTGCTTGTTTGTGTGGTTTGTAAAAACAAATGCAATCAGTAAAAAACATAATGCAACAGTGTGTGTTGGAGAAAGGATAAATAAACAAAATAGCTTAGTGTTTATTTTGTCAAAGGAATGAAGCGTGAGGAGGCATGCAAAAACTGTCTGATTATACAAACACACATACACACACAACATACAAGACATAAAAGAAAATGAAAAAGGAGAGCCTTGGATGCACACGCATCTCTGCTGAGAGGGATTAAAGAGAATTAAAGCAATACAAAGTCCATATTAAATATCAAATAGAAACAGACTAATATAAAGCAAACACTGCCTGTGTGCTATAAAAGGGTTAACAGAAAAATGATAATTTAGTTTAGAGGAGGTTAGCCTCTTGTACACTTATGTAAACTTCATATACTCTGGATTTATGGCATGAGCAGTAGCATGTGTTGGTTTTCAGTACCGAAAGAGTTATATATACACTCCTGAACAAAATCTTAAGACCAGGGAAAACATTACAAGTATTCATATTTCACGCTGATGGATCGTAACAAGGTTTTAAGTACTGCTTCAAAATGTGAAAAGAAGAAACAGGAGAAAGAGACAAAAATAGAGAATAGGCAGTTTAATGAAAACTGCATTTAAACTCAAACAGGCTGTTCATCAGCTGAACAAAGGTTTATGACCACAGCCTTAAAAAGTTCAAATCTGCACAATGATGGAAACAGTTGTTTAATATTTTTGTTCTGTATACTTTTTGGTTTCTCTGATGAACAGAACGTTAAAATGAGTAGAATATATTCACAATATAAATATTTTGTAAATATTTCCTAAAATGTCTTTACTATCACTTTGATAGATTTCATTTGTCCTCATTAATTCATTAAATAAAAAAAGACTTATTTATCCCATTTTAATGACAGCGAGTGTATTATATTATTATATTATATAATTAGTATATTAGAGTATATTATATTCATTATTTCTGTAGCAATACAAAGTGACATTGGCATACTGTTAGGCTAACAATGTAATAATACGTCTACAAATACATACATTAGCACACAGAAATGTAAAGGTCATACAGTATATATATATATATATACATATATATATATTTTTTTTTTACTTTCTAATTAAATTTACTTATTTGTATTGAAGCTTTTGGACAATGAAAGAATTCTAATCTAATTTTAATCACATTTCTTAAAGTGGATTATGGGTTATGAAAGAATGAATGAAGAATGAATTTGCATTTTCATTCAGACCAAAGTAAAAAGGTCTGTGCTTGCAACAAAAGGGCAGGCAATATGCTAATGTTTTGTGTTGAAAACTTTGTTTTAAAAATGACTCGTTTCAATGATTCAGAGTCAACTCTTTGTTTTGAGAGACAATAACTTTATACACATGCACTTTCAGATTTAAAACTTTGCAGGATGTTTTCATTCAATTAAAGCTGTGTTACACACCGCATGAAAGGTCATTTTCAAAAATCCATAATAGGGGCACTTTAAGACTCATCCACCATCTTAAATAAATAGTTTCCTGCAAGGTTAGCTTGTTTGCCAAAGATAAAAAATGATGCTCCTTTAAATTTAACAAAAACAAGGTCTCTTTGGAAGGAGTGGCTTTTGCGTCAAAACTGCATCTTAAAATACTAGGTAGGCAACACATTTAATTTAGGAGGAGAGCTATAGTCTTTCCCACTTGCTCTTGAACCTGCAACCTCATAAATCCTCATAAATATCAACTACAGTCTGAAAATATCTCACATGCCTCTGAAGAGAGCAGGCAAAGTTCAAAGACGAGATGAAAAGGCAGAGAGAAAAAGAGAGTGCAAGAGGGGGAGGAAGGGAAAAGAACATCAAGAAGGTGCTTCTTATGAAAGGTGAAGCGTTAAATGCCCTTAGGTATCGATTTTATATCACAGTCAGATCTTAGATAGCTTTAATGGATTCTTAAAATGCAGCGAAATCTTTCCCACAAAAGAAAGCCATTTGCTTTGAAAGCGGGGAGGGAGATGAGAGCGGGAGAGACGCTGCGCTCTGGGGCCGGCATAAAAGAATATGTCAGCTGTGAAATTCACGTCACGGCACCTTGAACTAGATGAACTGGTGAGACATGGAGGGGAGAGAGAGAGAGAGAGAGGGCGGGGGTGGATGGCAGACACTGAGGGGTGGAGAAAAGGGCTTTTGGAGTGGGAGAATATGAGAGAGAGAACTGACAAGAGTGTCGTGACTGAAACCACAGACAGCCCCCTGGAGACACAGGCATGCGTGTCAACAGAGTACTGCCCCAAATACTCGCTCTCTCACTAGAATGATTCACTCATCTCTCCCACACTCTCACGCAGGCTCATGTCACCTCTAATGTTTCTTATTTTGGTTCTGGATAGTTATTCTTGTTCTCTTCTCTGACCTGGGTAAGGTCTGTGTGCCAGTCATTTCAGTTGTTGGTCACGATTGTTGATGTCTCATCTCTGCATAGCAAAGACTAGATTGTCTGTCAAATTTTTTGAGCTTTAATATAAATGACAGCTTTTTCAGTCATCTCATCACATCAGTGATGGACACCTGTCATTGTTTTGTTACTATGACCCTTTGTTACTAGGCTTCATTAACTGTCTGCTTTATGCAAGCATTATTTGAACTGCACTTTACTGCTTCACCTCTAGAGGGCGGCAAAAGGCCATTTAAAATTAGATCAATACAACCACAGCAACTATGGTTCAATGTAGTCTAGTTTAACAAGTAAAAATCCTGTGTCAACTTCAAAAAACACTCATGCACAACTAAGTATATTACATATTAAAAACTCAAAGACTTTCTTTTTTTACGGATAACCCGTGATATATCTTTCTTAATTTTGAACTGGTTTGAGGTTGAAATGAAATGAGCATGTATTTGTCAATGTATACACACACTATATATATAAGACTATACACATAAAAAAGTGCTATCTTAGCGTAGCTAGTTCTTTCTTTTAAGTGCTCAGATATTGTTTAAATGTGCAGTCTGTTTAAGCCATTTCTACACCGACAGGCTATGGCCCATTTATGTGTCAACAACTCTTTATAACCCTTCTCCCACCTGCAAGTGGACAGGGGGGAAATATGTGCCTCACCTCTTCCTGTAGGGTGGCCCTCTCTTCTTTGAGCTGCTGTATGTTACTCTGAGCCTGGTTCAGCTCCTGCATGGCCGACTGCAGCTGTGCCTCTCCTGTCCTCCGCAATTCCATGAGCTCATGCTGACTCTGGGAGGCGCTCTCACAAACATGCTGCATCTCTTTCTCCTGCTCTTTAATGCGTTCCTGCAGCACTGCCAACTCCTCATGGAGCTCCTGCATGGCTGAATGAATGAGAGCAGGAATCTAGAGCAAAAGAGAGGAGAGATAGAAAGACATGCAAATATAGTTAAAAACAAAAAAGAAAAGCACAAACACAGATACCAAGCAAAACATTTGTGCTCATGACTATGACTAAATGAAGTTGTCTGTATTTTTAAAATCATCTTTCTGTTTAAAGAATTAACAAATAAAATAAATAAAGAAATAATGTAGTGTCTTCTAATAAACTTTTCAAATTAAAATTGTCATTTTTTTACATATATATGGTTTTCAATCTAGGAAATTTTTACTATTATTTTTTAATTGAACACTGGCACATTACATTAGTTGAAAATGACATTAAAAATATAACATTAGAAAATATTTATATTTCTAATACAGTTATTCAGCTCTTTTTAACCTCTTTTATCAAAGAAAAAAATTATGTTTTCACAAACATATGAATAATAATTAATAATAATTTAATAATAAATTAATAAATTATAATAAGAACCACTATTAATAACTGATCACCAATAATAATCAATAATAAACACCAAATCACATTATTAGAATGATTTCTTTAGAATCATTTGACACTAAAGGCTGGATTAAAGGTGCAGGTTTTCCATCACAGTAATAAATTATATTTTAAATCATATTCAGATAGAAAACATGCCAATTTAAAATGTTAATAATATTTAATGTATTGTTCATAGAATAAATGCAATCATAGCAAGAATAACATTTATTTACAAAACATTAAACGTTTCAACTTTTGATCCCTAGTGTATATACACATTAGATTAAGATATTTTGGCATGACATCAACTTGCCATGAACCCCTTCGCTCCCAAATCTCTTCCATATTTTGGCCATACCCAACAACCCCTCATCTGTGGCATGCAGGCAGACAAAACCTCTCAACATCACTTCTGGACCAGTAGACCTGCCTCCACCAATCTTTCTCCGGTCAAACTCACACGCACATGCACATGCACACACTTGGTATCAGGCTCCACCGGACAGACAGTAATCAGACATCATTTATGGCCATGAACAAAGGAGAGGTGTAAGCCAAAAACCAAACACTCTCAGAGAGAGACATGAGAGAAATATACAGGATAGAATCTACTCACACAAACTGAGTGCAAATAGTTACCTCAATTTTATTGAGTAGATTCAATAGGTTGTTTTTTTATAGTGTGGACTAAATCTAATTATATCAGTCAATGACAACTTATCTTTGTCTATTGATGTCAAGAGAAAATTATATTAGTGGTTTAATCATTTTTGCTGATGTTATTTTTTATTTTTGTATTTTTTTTGGGGGGGGGGGGTGTTATGATTGTATGAAAATATGCACTCATCCAGATGAAATCAAACTGTCAAAAAAGGATATGTACGCGCCATATCAATCTTTGTATTCATGTTGGTTGCATATGAAGGACATTTATACCATTTTTAACAAAACGTTGATTTAATCACCCTAACTATGGTGTAACCAAGCAAAAATACTAGTTTCTTATACTGAATACATCTGAAAAACACATTTTAATAATTATGCAAGAATCTTTCTTGGGGTTGTACCAATTGGGATATTTTATAGCAAGTCTTTTTCAAAATGACTTGGTTTTAACGCAAAGCAAAACTGCTTTAATACTCTGATGAGCAGCAGTCCATGATCCAGACATGTAGATGTCACATGGTCAGTCATTACCTTGTTTTGTAGCTGCTGATTTTCGCTCTGGTATTTGTTAAAGAGCTCCTGGTTTTTTCGTCTTTGGATATCCAGTTCAATGTCAGCTTCTCTTCTTAACTCCATCTCTTGCTGTTTCAGCTGTTTGTCTTGCTCGGCCTGTTTCTGCTGGAGAAAAGCCTCCATCTGTATACACACAAATATGGGTTAAATAAGGGCTGAGGTCAAATAAAGTTTGAAAAAACCTACCAAGAATTAGATTATTATTTGTGCACTTAACCCATGAACTGACATTCAGTCCACTGAATTTTATTAATATAATATAGACATACAAAGTGGTTAACTAAACCTGAAACTATTAAAAACAGTTTTTGTTAACTGAAACACAGATACAGCATCTCTTTTCATTTTGGTTAATTTAGGCCTTGTGTTGAAGGAAACAGCAAATACAGCTTTGTGCAGTCTTTCTGTGACTGCCTGCTGTCATATCAAAGACTGGGATTTTTCACCAACTGTGTGTTGTGAAATATCGAATTGTCAGCAGTTGAATAAAACGGTTAGAGCAATTACAAACAGCAAAGAAGGGGATGGTTGCATGCTATGTACTTTAAGTCGGGCATGACCAAGGCCACCATGTTTTTCATAGAGACCAGAGTGCAGACAGAGTGCGTGTGAGAGAACACAGCAGGGTTTGTGTTAGTGTGTGTGTGTGTGTGTGTGTGAGAGAGAGAGCATCTTATTGTGTGTGATGAAGAGAGAATTAGTGTTTGTGTGTTTGACAGTAAAAGACCACTTCCACCTAGACTTGGATGCATGTCTGTGTTAACCGGCGGGTCTTAAATGTAATTTGCACTAAATCAAACGGCATTCCTCTTAATACGAGCCTGCTGAGGGCAGACCTCAGCCCATAAAAAAATATAAATTAAATGTATTTCAAATAATAAAAACAAAAAAAGAACTACTTCAGACAGTACGGGGGGAAAAAAAGAAAATGTGCTGCTGGTTTTGTGGGACAGCGACACTGTGGACTGAAAAAAGAATAGCTATATTTGTCTTTTCAATGTTTAAGGGAAATACATCAAATTTAAATAAACTGAGCCCAGTGCCTAGTCTTGACAATCATTGCATTAGATAAAATATGTAAACAAGTAAAAATACCTATCGTAAATTAACTCTAATTATTATGAGAGATGATTTGCATTTTCATCTCACATCAGTTTAAAGGATTTTTATTTGTATTTTGTGACCTCACCTTTGAACTCTGCTCCTCTGCAGCTTTCAGCCTCATTCTGAAGCTCTCTTCTAGTCTCTCTAATTTTCCCACATGAGTTCTCCTCAGCTCCTCCCTATGGAAAGAAAGTCTACAGTAAATACACTAATAGAAAACTATATAAGTCAACTTTATATACTGGATGGCATAAATGCGTAAGTGAATGCTTTAGCGTCATTGAGCAAATGATCAAACATAATGTAAAACGTAAGCATCATTATTAAAATTTTGACTCATGCAGTAATACCTGCCAGGACATGATTTTTCTAAAACCACTATACTGTAATATTAATCTGTTCGATATCACAGGTAACACAGAGGACAAATATTAGTCCATTGGGGCATGCTATAAGATTTCTTAACTGCAGATTTCACAGTGACACATTTACTGACGCACTTTTAAAGCGAGTTCATATTATGATCCAGTTGTTATGGAAACATAATTGTTATTTTTGTTAATTGTCACATCATAAAACATTCTTGTTTAAAACTATGACTAATGTCAGTCTGCAGCCTCAGGGTTAAAGAGAAATTACAAAGGAAATGAGAAGAGGCCCTGAAACATGGTCAACAAAGTCAGACAGTAATGAGTAACTCACAACAAGTACATTCACAGTAAACATAAGCTGTCAAGTAGGTGGCAGACAGGGAAAAAACAGCTAAAACTGGCAAGACTGCGTAGACCTATAGTATTTTTTTTAAAGGGCTTGTTCACCCCAAAATGAAAATTCTGTCATTAATTATTCACCCTCATGTCTTCAGAACACAAATTAAGATATTTTTGATAAAAAATCCGAGAGCTATCTGACCCTCCATAGACAGCAATACAACTGAAATGATCCAGGTCCAGAAACGTAGTAAATTTGTGTTCCGAAGACGTACAAAGGTCTTTATACATATATATATTGTATATATATATATGTATCCAAATAGCATAAACAATAGTTAATGTATTTTTAGAATACTTTAAAAGCATTTCAATATGTAGTATGTATTCAGTATGTATGAATAAAATGTAAGAGAACAAAGTTTTTTGTCTAAATAATTAAAATGCATACAGGCAGCAGACATGGTTAACAGACAAACCTTCCAAGCTTGTTCTCTGCTTGTTTGTCATCAGCTTTAAACTGTGATTATGGTTTGACTCATCAAAACCTACTTCTTGTTGTCGAGATCTAAACAAAAGCCTTTGAAAAGCTTTTCTGCTATTAGCCGAGACAGACAGTGAGGATATGAAAAACGCTGGTGACTAGACAGACAGACAGCTTGGCAGAAATTCCATTTTTACTGCACATTCCTCTGTGGCTCAAACATTCCTCCCATGAGACATAAACTGTGACTTCGTAGACAGACTACTTCCATCGCGGATTGGTGAAGACTGAGACACTCACAAAAACAAACAAACAGCTCAGTAGAAACATCAAAGTCCAAACAGACCGATTGAATCAGATCGCCAGCATTCCTACATCCACCTATCCTGACCTAACCTCGCTTAGTTAAAAAGTGTCTTGAATAAGATATTCAGAACATTTCAGACCTTAAATGAGCATAATAGGCTAAAATTACCTTAGATACACCCTAGTATGTGTTAATGGAGGTCGCCGTAATTCCCCTGAGAGAGAGGAAGTCACACAGAGAGGAAAATAGAGCGAGCAAGCAAAAGATTCCAGGCGTATTCATTTTTTTTTCCACCCAAAGAGAGAGGGAACGTTTCATCTTGCCGGTCTAGGGGTTTACGTGCCGTGAGGCAGCATACTATTAATGTTAGATAGGTGGGGACTGACGTGCTCTCTGACAGCAATTATGTGATGGGTCTTGAGAGATTTGGCCTATAATGGGGATGTCTTGAGGAAGTGGCTCTCAGAAATACAAGTGTTAAATAGGCCCAGTCTGGAATGTCCACACTTCACTGCACTTGTGTAATCAAATCAATGGGAAAATATCAGAGTGGCAGATAGAAAGCAAATGCTCTGAAAATGGAAGAAGTTGGAGGGGAGGAGAAAAAAACGCATGCCAAAAAAGTTCTGAGAGAAGTCTAGATTTTCAACAAAGCTTTGAGATTGAGGTCACAAATGCTAAATATGCAACCGCTCAAAGGTACGAGACTGAATGGGAAAAAAAGGGGAAATAAATAAATGAAAGGAAAAAAAAAGGGTCATATTTATGAAAAATTGCATGTCATGGTATCATATCACAATTTTATATTACAAAAGCTAGTTGAAAAGATTCAGTGCTATGCTCTTACATTTAACAAAAAGAACACTGAACATCCAAATACAATAAAACTATATACAAAACATAATGTATGAAGTAAACAAATGTTTGAATAAAGTGTAAAAAGAACATAAAGAACAACAATAAAAAATCAGAACATTTTTCACCGATCTAGCTTTTCTATTCTAGATCTGGCATGGTTTAGTCCAGATTAGTATTTCTTTTGTTTTGTTTGTTTGTCTTCCATGGCAAATATGAACATTTGAATGGCTTTATGAATTTTTGGTTCAGACCAATACAAAAAATCATACTAAATTTTTATGCACCGTACATATTAGAGGTATAGATACAGATAGATAGACTGACAGACAGATGATTTTTGTCATTATTTCTTCGAAAATAGTTATTATTTCACAGCTTTTGACAGTTGACTTTCTTCAAAACAACTGTATTCAACAACTGTAACACTGACAATTACTGTATTTCCTTTTCATTGAAAAACATCTGCCTGTCTGTGCAAATGCACAGATTTTGCACATTTTTTCAAGTCCAACATGTATATGTCTATCTGTATCTCCAGACAACCTCAAGTCATTTCATTGAGACACCAAAATGAGGCTGTTGTTAATGGCATTAATTTCTTTGCTAATTAATGGCAGTCATTCCCTGCAGCCAATAAACTCAGTAACAAATGAAGCCTGTCAATGATAATCACATACAAGCTGAAATTTTATGCATATTGTGTATTGATCTGAATGATAATAAATAATTAGTTTCCTGACTGACATACTGTAAACATTTCCTAACATTCATGTTTGTGGCATGTAAACATTCACAAAAATACAAAGAACATGCTGGTATAGTGAGGTAAGGTTGTTTACAATCATCTGTCTAATGATTAGACTGACTTTGGACAAATAATAGTAGTTAGATGAAGTAGTTGCATAGCTGTTTATTCTCATATGGTCAGCCAAGGTAACGCATCTCTGAAATAATCATTAATAATCAATAACTTAAATAGAAGATTATTAATTGATTACCTTAAAATGAAAATAAATAAAAATGTGATCATATGTACTTCTAACTAATTCTTGATTTGAGTGTTCTGATTACAAAATATTTTGGGTCCTGTTTAGACCACTCTGCCATTTTTTTTGCTTATGCTCACCAAGAGTGTGCTTATTTGACAAAATGCAGTAAAAACTATTTGTTTTAAAAATTGTATAAAATAATAATGTTTAATGAAGTGCTGACAAATGATTAATCACGACTAAAAGTTTTTGTTTACATAATATATGATGTGTACTGCACATACGCACATATTCAATATATATTTTGAAAATACAACTATATATATTTATATTATTATATTAATTTATATATATATATATACACGCATAACATTTTTGTATTTATATATGCATAATAAAAATACACAGTACATACTCATGTCTTATGAAAACAAAACAAAAAAAAAGTTTATTTTGGATGTGATTAATGCTGATTAATAAATTGACAGCACTAATTTTATAAAAATAAAAATAATTATTTTTTTTTGCAGAAATTACTCCAGTTTAGAGTATGATACTACAGATATAATACACGTGATACTACATAAATTATTCTAATATGCTTATTCATTATTATCATTGCTGAAAACAGTTGATCTGCTTAATATTTTGTGAAAGGTATGCATTTTTACAGGATTTTGTAACAATACAATTATTATTAACTGTTACCAAATAACACCTTATTGTAATGTTTTAACTAACATGAACAAACAATGAAAACTACATTTATTATGCTATTTATTAATCTTTGTTAAATGTTAGTTAATAAAAATACAGTTGTCCATTGTTAGTTCATGTTAGTTCAAGGTGCATTAACTAATGTTAACAAACACCACTCTTACTAAGATTTAATAAATGCTGTAGAAGTATTGTCCATTCTTAGTTCATGTTAACTAATGTAGTTAAATAATGAACCTTATTGTAAAGTGTTACCCAATTATTTAATGTCACTTTTGATAAAGTCAATGAAATTGAATTAAAATCTATTCAAATTCAAAAAAACAAAGAAAGAAAAAGTATGGCACTAACTAAAAACATCAGTATTTTCTTTGCACTAAATGTAAATAGTGCAGTTAGATGCTATTCACGCTGTTTACAGAGTGTTACAGTAGATGCTAATACTTTAGCTTTAAATACTGTTTGCACACTAGCATATTGTAGTATATTGTAAATAACATATTCAGTGTGTATGATCCCTACACCCTAACCATACTAAACCACCTGATCAGTATTGGTTCTCTAAAGTTTAGGAAGAACTATGTGTTCGGTTGTATGCATAATCTAGTATTTGCTTCAGAAATGAGGTATACTTTCCCCTAACTGCCCGTTAGATTTATTGGTGTATTTATTTATTCATTCATTCATTTATTTTCGGCCAACAATCGAAAGCAATCGTGCCTTTCTCAGTCTTTGAACTGTTTTTTGTTAGCTCGTGTGAAGGAGGTGTCAGGGGTTCAGTGACTGTGGTTGTATGACCCTGGGCCGTGCTTGTGAGAGACCAAAAGTAGCTCCCTCAGTGAAGTGTTACTCCCTCTCACTCTCTCTGTCTATAAAAAAACATCAACAGTGTCATTGTGATCCAGGCAGATGCATGAAAGAGGGGTTTGTTCTTATTATTCAGTGCTTATACAAAGGCTGAAGCAGCAGTTGTTTGGTGGGCAGGGATTCTAGAGAGCTGGGGGACAAAATGTCCTCTGTAGAGCAAAACAAGGGTCAAAATCTTTCCTGCTTTAGCCAAGTCGGGACTGTGATAATTGGCAAAGCGTTGTTACTGCAGGACGCTGTTATTGTATGACTGTGAGTGTGTGTGAGAATACAAATCACTTGCCTTTTAGTGTGCTTGCTCAGCGTTTGTCCCTCTGAAGTAAAACAGCACGCTCGGTTCAAGCACACGGTCAGGACATTCTGTTAAGTTCTCTGCAGTTCCTCAATGTGTTTATTCATAGTTTGAATGTACAGTCTCCTCCTCTGATTTAGTTATTTCAGAAGAAATAGAAGAAACATTTACCTCTTACTACTAAAAAAGAAAAAGAAAAAAAAATCTATATAAAATCTGTTTATATATTTATTTATTTACTCTCACATACTAAAATAACTGTTTTATTTATGTAGTATTTTGCTTCATCAGTTTATGTACAATCAAAAGGAAAGCTATAATGATTATGCCTCTGTACATCTACTCACTTTTTATTGCTAGTATTTGTGATTATTACTGTTTCTGAATGCAAGCTGGATTTCCCCCTTGTGCCTTCAACAACCTAATCAAACTCTGTTTTTGGGCAGAGTCTGACATCCTTGTTCCTTACAGAATGACAGCTTAAATGCTCATTTCCATCTCATTACTCAAACACCTGTGACCTCTGACCCCTCCTCACCTGCAGCACAAGTATGAGCCTGCCTAACAGAGCCCATGTCTGATAATCGGTTTGAATGTTCAATAACTAGGCCACTACATTCCTAGAAAATCAAGTGTTAGACTTAGGCTGAAATGAAAGGTGTTGACCAAATGACCACTTGACAACGTAAGGAAGATTTCTGATAAACAGTCTTTGCTGTAATATACGAGAATGTCAGACAGGACTACACTGCGTGCTGCAGCAGTTAAACTAAGAAACATTCCTTGCAAAGACATGTTGGAAGATACTGAACAGTTGCTGTGACATGTTCTAGTTGTTCTCAGTGGTGACCAATCAGCAAGCTACACATTTCCTTGCCCATATCCAACACAGTCTCATGACCAATTCGTACATACAGTATTTGTACGAGGTGGCAAATTCATGCTAATTCGTACAAATTCATATGACCTCACTCACAGGTAGGTTTAAGTGTAGGTCGTTTGTACAAATTTATACGAATTGGCAACTCGTAAAATACATACAGTTCAGTAAAAATCGTATGACCTCGTAAAAGTAAGGTCATACGAATTTGTACGAATTAGCCACCTCATAAAATATGTACAAATTGCCGTGAGACTGGGCTGCCATATCTGACCTGGATAATACCCTGATATTATAACCAAAACTTACCTGTTGGAACTTTTTTCCCAAGACATGAAATATGTGTGCCATGTACATTTCGTGACATATTCAATTTGAAACGTCCACTGAGCAGAGCTAAAAGAGTGGTTTTTATTTTGTTTTTTTTTCTCCCCGGAACATATCAATGTACATATCGTACATTTTATATGATGCTGGTTTTGTATGTGTCACCACATTTCTGACTTAAAATATCCTATGAGTGGCGCTATAACTCTAACGCTCTGTGATGTTTCAAAATAAGATCTGCATCTGAACCTATCAGATAGTATAAACATGGCACAGGATCCGTACCCAAGGATTTCTCATTTTAAGTCCAATTCCGTGCCAGTTAATCTTTACCGATAAAGCTTGTTATTTGAGGAAAGCCAAAACATATGGAGCTTTAATCATAACTGTGTATGAAAATGATTACAAGTGTTCACTGTTTTACAACCCATATCTATGGGTTTTCATCGATGGTATGTTTCTTCGGTAGCTCACGGAGTACAGTACAGAGACGTACTTGAGAGGCGATCCTGTGTAACTACGGTTTGACAAAACAATTCAGATCTGTGTATAAGGAAGTTGAAATGACACGGCTGCATCAACAAATGCCTTTTTATATCAGTTTATATGTGTTTTAGTTCCACTCAGTGGACATTTCTCTTTGAAACCATTGCGAAATGTGCAGTAAGGCACATAAAAACAGTGTTGCATCAACAAATGCCTTTTTATATCAGTTTTGCATTTTTTAACACTATCGGGTAGGTTTGGATTTGGTGTAGAGCATGTTTCCAACATGATAGAGCATTAACTTTTAGCAACAGTCCACTGATATTTCAATTCTGAACCCTTGCAATACATACCTATATCAACGTAATAAAAATGTGCCAGGGTTTATGTATTGAACCTGTGTTTTAGTGCCACTCAGGGGACATTTCTCTTTGAAACCATTGCGAAATGTGCAGTAAGGCACATAAAAACAGCGTTGCACTAAAAGTGCACAGAGGTACATATTTTGTATGAGACCAGGTTGACTGTAGTTCAACGTGTACTAAAATGCTACTACAAGTATTTAATTATTAAACTATCAGTATACCTATATAAGTATAGTTGCAGTACAAGCTAAAAAAATCAATGTAAACTAGTTGTGTACTTGTTTACTACTGTTATACTTAGTAAACTTTACATACTAGAAAGTGGGCCAATTTAGTCCCAATGAGTATTGAAGTAGTACACTTACAAGTATACTACTAGTACATACTGATATTTTTATACTTATACATAAAGTATACTTAAAATATACTTGAACTTTACTTTTACTTTTACTTTTGTTAAGGGTTTAGCACAGAGCTGCAGGCCAAACATGTGTCTCTTGTCATTTGTCTCCCCAAAAACTTGCACAGAACACCTCAGCAACCTAGCAACAATCTACCAATACCCTAGCAACCACTTAGAACACCCTAGAAATGTCCTTGCAACCTTTTAGTAATTCCCCAGCAACCACCCCAAACATATAATAATTCACCCAAACACCTTAGAATCATGGTTTTGCATGATCAAGCACCACTCACGATTAGTGTTGGAGCCATTTCTTTTTCTATTATATTTTGGACTGATGTTTTGCTTAGTTTGATCATTTGAATATGGTTAAGTTTATGTTTGACATTCATTGTTTGTATATTGTTTGTATTCGAGTACCTGCTATAATGTTTCGTTTCATGAATGAGGACTTTTATTCTGTCACTGCAAATCAGGATTTAGGGCAGGTAAGGTAGTAGGCAGGGTTAGAAAGGGAAGAGGATACCATTTTCAGACCGTGTGTTTGTGTAGCGATGAAGCTAATTCACTGATTTTATGAACTATGATGATGTGGAAATAAACGAAACGAAAAGGCTATACAACGGAGTCACACGTCAACTGCTTTCCCTTATCAAGATAGCGGCTTAGTGGAAATAGGCCGCTACAATTAGTTCACAGATGATTGTAAGTGATCAACAATGCATTCAGACTGGAAATACGCATGCTTATAAAGAGGAAGAGGTATTTTGGTAATCAGACAAGTCTGGACATCAACATGAGAATTCACTAAAGGCAGGCAACAAAACCATTAACTCATGCAGCAGCTGAGGTGTAAACAGGTAAGCGTGAGCATAACACTGTAATCAAAAAGAAGACAAGCTGTTGGTTGCTAACAGACAGGTAAACCTCAGGGACAGAGGCATGTATACAAACAACATCAGAGATTCAAATACACAAACAGCTGGGACGTAACAAAAGCCCGCTGTAAGAGAGAAAAACACAGAAACTCAAGACACAGGTGGCCACTCATAAAATTAGGCACTGATTAATGAGAGTACAGATGTGAATTGAGTTGCAATTACCCTGATGAACAGGTGGAAAAGAACAATAGAAGAATGAAGTGGAAAACAGTTTTGAGAAGAAGAGGGGTTTAGAGGCCTAAACCCCTTGAAAGAGACATTCACAGAGAATTTAAGACACAGGGGAGTAAGAGAAAAAAATTAAGCAAGTTTTAGATGTGAGCGTTTTGGTGTTTTTTTCTTTCTTTCTTTTAAATACTAACATACTTTAAACTTGAGAGTTGCACTTTTAGAATGTAGTGTCTGTGACACTGCCAAAGTGCAATGGTCAAAAACACCAGTCTAGTACAGGTTTACATACACAACCAACTGAAAAGCAGCACAATGGAATGAAAAACACTTTCTTCAGTGTAAAAATGTGAGATGCAGGGCAGTGGAATGAAAAAACAAGCATGGTTTTAAAAACAGTGGAAAAGCAGTACAGTCCCTATTAAAAAAAGTGGTACATTTAAAATGCATTTATTTCATACTAAGTAGTTTAAATCTGTTATTATATTTACTGACATATTGCTCAAGACACACTGAAAAAAAAATATAACTCAATTTTTGGGGGAATTTAGAGTACTACTTGTGTACAATGCATATTTAATTAAGTCTAAATAATGATTGAAGTAGAAGTGTAGTATACTTGCAATACAGTAGTTCCATTTTAGCACAACGAAATATCCTTAAGTATATCATTAGCTGAACATCAGTAAATGTATTTTTAGTATGCTTAGAATGAAATAAATGAATTTCAATTTATACATTGTAGTATATTTATATTCACAAGGGGGTGAAAATGATTCTTTTTAATATTTTTAGACATTTTTAGACATTTTGAGACACAGAGCAGTGGAATGAAAACTAATGCAATTTCTAAAGATGCACATTTAAAAAAATCTGATTTGACAACGCATTTTTAGAATGGCATGCTATGAGTCAGAAGCTCCAAAAGGTGCAAGACACTAGTTCCATGCCAGTCTACAGCAAGGTT
>JAUCMR010043270.1:0-21039 GCA_032357425.1 Enteromius argenteus | reverse complement strand
TTACGGAGGACTGATTCCTGAAGCTGACAGAGCAGTCTATGCTGGCTGTGCACAGAGACTAGAAAGAGAGGCAATTCGGCCAATCACAGTGCACTGGATAGCTGGCCAATCAGAGCACACCTTGCTTGTTTTATTGACCCGTTTTAGGAGGGGGGGCTTAGAGGAGAAACAATAATGTACATTATATGGAAAATAATGTTTTTTGCACCTTAAACCACATACACACATTGCATTACACCAAATACACAATCTAACGTTCTTTTTAGCAACATCACATGACCCCTTTGAGAGAGAAGAATGAGAATGTTTTGAGAAGCAAACTTTATTTTTGCTTAAAGAAAAAGATTACATTTGAAAGGCTGAAAATAACACATTGTTGGACGGAACATGTTGAAGTAATGAGAATTTTTGTTTTACAGAGTGTTTGTATTTTTATTTTTCTAGTGTGGGATCTGTAAAGGACAGTTGGGTGACACCAGCACAGGAACAGATGTGAGGATCAGAAACGGTCTGCTCAACTGCCATCAATGCTACATCCGCTCCCGTTGTGAGTTACACACACTTGCATCTGGTAGTTATTCAAATATAGCAAATGAGGGGGAAAAAAACATATTCCTAAATATATTAGCAACACTGAGCTGGAGGCAAAATAATTCATGTATATTGACTTCATAGTTCAGAACATGGTTAATATATCATTGTCTTTTAATTTCTCTTGTCTTTTAGCTACTGGTCAGCCCACAACCTTGTGAGCTCATTGTTTGTGGGAGCAAAAGAAATCTATCCATAATACTGTCACCCCCAGTCCTCACGATGCACATGTGAATACAAGCACATTTAACATGAAACCACTGCAACGTCTTCAAGTCGGGTTTTCTTTTTTCCAACAGTAGCTGATGAATAAGACTGTGTGTGAGATAAAAACTAGTTTTTGAACAGTGCATATCTGATGACAAACAGACAGTTTGAGTCATCTATAGATAACAATAATTAATAAAGAATCTAAGCAGAATTTCTGGGTGTTTATGAAATTAAATTTTCTCAATTTTTTGATTTTATTTAATTTATTTAAAAAAAAAATTGTGCATCCTCAGATTCCTATGGAAGCCCGTTTCCGCCACTGAATAAAAATAAAAAAAAGGTTATTGCGACTTTTTATCTCCCAATTGTAAGATGTAAAGTTGCAATTAAGTGAAAAAAGTCCGATATAAACTCGCAATTCCGAGTTAATAATTAACCATACATTAATGGAAAGCTTATCTATTCAGCTTTCTCTATATCTAAATATATGTATAATAGATCTATATGTATAAATCTCAGTTTCAAAAAATGGACCCTTATGACTGGATTTGTGTCTAAGGTCACACACTAACACCTATGTATGAGTTTTTTAATAGCTTTTGAATAATTACCTTTTTTTTGTTTTTTGAGTGGATTACAGCAACAAAATTAAATTCTGTTAAAGAAAACAATCAAGAAATGAATGTCTTCAAGTTATGTTGCCTTTATTTCTTGTGTTAGCAGTTATAGAGCTTCAGGATGAAAACATCATATATTATGGGAATGCAATTCCTCTAATACCCCGATCATTGTATTTCCTATCTACAGGAAAGTATGTATGTTATACATAAAAAGTACATGTGATCAGATAAAAAAGACAAGTGCATGTGAAGTGATTGCTGATTAAGAAACAACCAAAATCATACCGCAGCTTTTCTCATGCACGTCGCTGTCCTTCAGTTGTTAAGGGTTTGGGAAGTTGTTGCACTGAAGCAAAGTGCCTTAGGAGAGATGAGAAACTTCAGAGTTTGGATCCAATACTGTTTCTATGCTCAGTTTAACTGTTTTCATAGCACATTGTAAATCTTGTTTCCTGGCAATTTAAATTCACGTGTAGCTCATACTACAATACCTTCCTGATTTTAATATTTTTTTTCTAAAGCATACTTTTTTCAACATTAAAGATACATAAAACCTTGGAAAAAGAAATGTATTGTTTCATTCTGAACATGACTGAATTTGACATGATAAAGCAATACAAGCAGTGATTTAAAAGATGCACCAGAACATACGCACTGGGATAAATTTAACCTTTTTTGCCAATCTTTGAATTATGCACAGAGCAGAAGAGCATATGAATGTTTTTGTTGTTTTGTTTTTTTTCCATTATGAAAAGCAGTATGGCCGAGTTAGCTGTTTAATCTTCTGTCACAAGTGATTTATTTAGCCAGTCTTTCTGTGCTTATAGGGTCTGGTCATGTATTTTATGTTTAATTCATCATACTGTACCTTTAGGTTGACACAGGCAAGTTATATGTTGTTTAGGAGGGAAATAGTTACCTTGGAAAAAAAAAAAAAAATATATATATATATATATATAAAATCTAAGGTATATTTGTTTTATTCAAATCTATACTATACAAAAATAGATTAATTTGATGTTCAAATGCAATGGCTTTACAGTATACTGTATGTTTATAAATAAAAGGCTGAAAAATCTAATCCAGTCTATGTTTCTTTGTTTCAATGCATAAAATGGATTGAATCAGAATGAAAATGAAAAAAATAATTGCATAATGTACAAACTGGTATTTCCTCCATGTTGACACGCTTCAAACCCTATGAGCCAGAGACAGCATGCTGTTCAAGAGGCACAGAAACTGTAGCGGCGCCCCTGATAAGCCCAAAGTAGCTTAGATGGGTCATTCCTGGCATCCAGTGTAACATTTTTTGGCTACGCGTTACATGTATATTATATTTAAACATAACAGGGTGGAAAATTAGAGCTAAATTAGCTGTACTTTTTTGAGTGATCAACATTTAGCTCTCTAACCTTCCACAGATGAACATAACCTTTATAACTATATCAGATGTTTTTTTTCTAATCTGACAAACAGTCCCCATAATATAGCCTACCAGGGTGGAACTTTAAGGGTGGGACAAGCATTTCAAAAACTGAAGAAAAATTCAAATGTATGAGCGAGAGGTGACACTTACCTCCGTTTGCAGAGCTGAATTCCAACAGGGGGGGAAAATAACAATATTACTTGTTGAAAATGATCTGTAGTCTGTTTTGGAAGGCGAGGAAGTATATCCTGACAGGGTGAAAAAATTAGCTTAGGGACTCGATAAATGAAGAAAATTGCGAAATAAAAAAATAATATGATTTATATGTACGAGTAGATGACGTTTAGTTTGTCCATAACAATAAAAAGTATTTTGATGTTTTTTATCAAATTAATGATTTATATTTCTAGTGGAAGTTGATTACTTTGCCCTGAGGACATGATAAAATTGAACGTATATATCAATTAAAAGGTTTGTAAATAATAATAATAATATTTGAATGTATATTATCTCTGTTTAAGTGATAAAGTAGACCTAATATATATATCATTTCAGCAATTTCTTGTGAATATGTGACTATTTTAGAGGAAATATGAGTATGTGAATCATAGAGACAGAAAACTCCTTGTGATGCTGTTTTTGTCGCCAGGATGGTCTGCAGGTGAATGTTGAGTCCAGAAAGTGAAAGCTATATTTGATATTTTAAAAATCGTCTTCTTCATTTTCCATACAGACTAACTCTGGACAGTTTAAATACTCATTCGTTGGTAAGAAGGGGTGTTCATATATTTTGGGCCCTGTAATGTACAGTAGATACAGTAGATGCCATATTCGCTTACATTACAACTATTTGCTGGCTGTTAAGATGAAAGTGTTTAGTTACATTCTATTTGTGTGTGTGTGTGTGTGTGTGTGAGGCCTCTGATGGTCAGGCAGTCCACCCAGAATGGACACTGTAAACAGAGTGGAGAATACATGGATAGCTGGTGATAGCTGCTTTTTATGAATTGTACAGAGCTAAAAGAGGATGGCTACAGACTTTAGGTAACCTTAGATTTTATAATGGGTCAAACCAAGGCATTTCTAACTGTAGGAAGGTAGATGATCAAGTAGGAGTTGGGAACACTAAACAAGGCCTGCTATCTTCAGAGTTTAGAGCCAGAGATGAGACCCCTGATTTATGTGAATGTTGAAAAAATAAAATAATAAAAATCATGAAGCATAAAGTTAATTAAGTGATCAATAATGTTATTTGGTTGACGTGGATCAGCAAAAAAGCTGATTTATTCTGTCTTCTTGTCCTGGCAGATGTAGTAACAGTCAGTAGCAGGAGAGGGCGCTCAAACTCAACTCAGATGCTGTGTTGGCCTCACCCTTTTTAGAAGGAAGAGAAATGATTCTTTTGTTTTTGGCTACAGCGTGTGTCTGCTGCATAGAGAACATTATACTTATACTTATTTCTCCTCTTCTCTGTCTCTCTTCTACTGTCTATCGATTTGTGAGAATTAAATCTGAAATTAATTGCCTCCACAAGAAGAGAATAATCCAGAATAACCTGAAGCGTCAAGTCATATGCACATATTTCTCTCTTACACGACTCTTATTCTGTAGTTCATGACATCTGGACCTCGATCCAGCAGCATCGAGATGAACTGCTAAAAGAAAACATCTTCATTTGTCCCCCTCCCCATCTGAAATTGCAAATGGTTACAAATACATGAAGATGTTTTTAAAATAAAAATGCAAAATACCTCAATTTAAATATGCCATATACATATTATTTACAGGATAGTGTGTGGAAAATTATATTGAAAAAACACTAAATAGGACTGTGTGAAATTGGCCTTTTTAATGATGAAACATTTAATGTGCAGCTGCGTAGAAACACTATTTTCACTCTTCTTTGTCAACGTGGTCGTCAAACGTAATCGTTTAATGGACGCTTAATATTTGTCCCAATGCATCATTTTAACACCTTCAGAAATTGCGAGATGGACTTCCAGGTTAAATTCCAAGTTTTTAAGAATTGATTCCGAAGTAATATTCACGATTCTTCTTGTATATTGTGTTGGATAGTTAGAGTGCTGTATTTTCTGCAGTGCTGGAAGTTACTGTGAACAGCTGGACCAGCTTTTTTGGTATATATCGAATTATTTTAATATTAGTGTTTCTATTGATTTCAGTGAGGTTATTTCACAACTTTGCAATCGACTTCGGATTCTGAATGTTTCGAAATGGAAAAATAGATCATTTTTTTACCAGAGTTTCTTTTTACAGAAACGCAGAAACTGTCTCTGGAGTCGTTGTCACCTATCTGCAGCTCGAAGCTCATACAGATTTACTCGCGCACTACTGGGGTTTATTCTATTCTGACAAAAATAAAGAAAGAAAATGCCAAACATAAATGTATTTGGTTGCCGATCACATTTAATTTAAATTGTTTCAAATGCTTAACTATCCCATTTACCTGAAAGCGTGTAAAGTGTGTTTATTTCATATTAATAAATGTATCAAATAGTTTTGACTATGTCTTTGCAAATCACTTTTTAAAACAAGCCTTTAAAAAGGCAGATTTCTGAAATTCTTCGTTCTGCAGAGAAAACTGAAAGAAAACGGCTCTATTTTTCACTAAACGAATAGTAAATCAGAATATAATGTTAGACCAAGAGCAACACATTTTGTGCCTGCAGTGTGATTTTAATATAGGATCTTTATGATTAATTTCATAATATTTATTGTTCAATTATGTTTAATTTGCTAGACATAATAAAATACATTAAAATGAATTACCTGTAGTTACAAATAAAGAAATGACAATTAAAGATATCATAAAAAACGGCTGTATACTGAGTCGTCAAGACGTTTTAACATTTCCTTCCTTTTCTACAGCCTCCTTGTCTTTGTCTCCTGACTGAGAGTAAAGTGCAAACCACCGCTTCATTAGTGAACGTCTCGAGGACAGCCTTCATCTACCCACTGTGCCCCCCTAGACACGTGAAAATAAAACACTGGCAGCGTGGATTATGCTTGATTCTGGTTTGCACTTCGATGAAAAAACACCAACACAAATTGAATGTTCCTATAAGAGACACTTTTAGAGCTACAGCGTTATCATTTTATTACTTTTTTAACATTATATATTTTTAATTATAATTTAACTTTAACTTAACTTTTAATTTTAACTTTAAATGTAACTTTCTGCAGTGTGTAGCATGCCATAAAAAGCAAAGCACACATTGTATCAACCAGTAACAAATGCTTAGAGACACATTTCTAAATGCTAGTAGCTTTGCTCAGTGTGCAGCTTAGTTCGGAAACCCTGCGTTTATGTAATATTTTATTGCATTGCATTTAAATACTGATTAATAACAAACTGTCTATACGCTGATTTAATACGATTGCTTTATTGTGTAGGCCTTTACATTTCTGCCATTGTAAGAATGCAGTGATTCGCATTCAAACAGATGGTTTTTGCTGCAATGGAGCATCTATAGAAATAAAAATATTGAGATAATATACCTTTGTAATGCTGAGATATATGGGCCTGCATACAATCCACTCGGTCCGTTAATCAACAAAGCCGCCATAAAGCAGTTTTATAATACACGGCTGTAAACGTGCATAGTAAGATAACTGAATTTGACAATTAAAAATAAGAATCAAACATCTTCAAATCCAGAAGCATCCATATGAGTGGCATAAAGCAAACTACGCTAAATCGATGCGTATGGGGGATATGGAAAGCTGTCATTTTTGGAGTAAGCTGCTAATAAAATGAAGTCTGTAGATCTGTGTTTATAATAACAACAACAATAGTGTCTATATATCTGAGTGTCTTGACAGCATCATTTCCGAAACGTCGCGCGGCTTGTGCGGCTGTCCAAGGTGCTGAAGCGGAAATACGCCCCCTAGACCGTCCGAAGCTAGACTAAACCTCTTTTGAATGAAGATTCGGTTTCTGTTAAATTAAGTGCATACTTTAAAAAGGAAACGGGACAATACTATTTTAGCATCATAATCGTTTTTATCATCAACAGCCATGTCAATGGTACACCTGAAAAACTATGTGCACATGTAGAAATATTTCCTTCTTAAATATAAGCATCCATTACCTACATATAAATAATTCTCAAATCCTGGACAAAAACGTGTTACATTATGCTCACAAAATAGGTGAAATCATTATAAAATTGGACGGAGAAGACAACATGCAAATAATATAGAAAATAAATACAATGTTTTGCATCCATTCCCTTTTTCCTCCAAAGAATGCGCCAGTCGTAACTTGTAAAACATTATAAAGACTCAGTGAACTACAAGGGGGATGTGGTCTATGTTTATCTAGGACGTCAATACGTTTTAACACTATACAATTTGAGCCACAAAAACACAGCTGTAGAAAGACACACAAAACGTTACGTATTCCTGTCAACAGTGAAGTATGTACTTGTGCCATTTTGAAGAACAATTCGACTTAGATTAATAGTAAATATGTAGATGAATGTTTGCAGAGCCCCTGGCTCTAAGGCTTGGTAAATTTATAGGTAAAAATATATAACAGAGTGCCACATCAGGCAGTATTCTGTAATACAGACATGTAACTTGCGCTATTGGTACGCTTAGAGTCAATGTAAACAAATAAGTATGGCGCCAAGATATAATGACATGTATAATGACACTGAATAATGACATTGTATCTTCATGAGTCCTCGGTGGGCTTTCTTTGCAGCAGGAGCGCGCATCGCAGTCTATTGGTTAGTTTACTTGAATTAGTCAGAAATGATGTCGACGACCACAGCCAAAACAAAACAAAACAGTCCGGATAAGGTCACAATGTTAACATAATGTCTATGGTATTATTATCCAGCTTCTGGTGTAAACCAATGGCGTCGAATGAGGACCAGAGGTGGTCTCTTTTTTTCGGGCTCTCTCCTTCTTTTGACATTCTCCCTTTTCCAGTTATCAGTGAGTACAGTAAACGCTTACTTGTTTGTTTGTTTGTTTGTTGCATCTCGCGGTCGTCGTTTGTTTTCTGCATCAAGCACTAACTCAGAACATGCTGGTCTTTACTAAAGTGGCTTTGGCTCCGTTCTGTCTTTGTAATGAGGACAGAACACTAGCGAACGGTCCGCCCAGAGAGTCCGGAATCGAGGTGATGGCGCCCGGGGCAGAGGCCCAACCTTGACTTTGCGCAGTGCCTCCCATCCCAGCCACTGACGTCTTCACCTGTTCGACCGGGCCGTTCCCTGTGGCGCTGACCTGTCCGCCGGTGGGACTCGGTCCACCACAGTTGGAGGCAGGGTTTGGGTTAGGCCCGGGCCCACCTGTGCTGTCAGGATCGGTAGCCTTTGCCTCTTTGCTGTCCTCCTCTCGCGAGTCAGGTTTCTTCCCAGACCCGTTCTTCGCTGCAGCGGCGGCCGCGGCGGCTGCGCGTTCTTGTTTGCGAAATTTGGCGCGCCTGTTCTGAAACCACACCTGCAGAAAATGCGAATCACTTGTTTTAGTGCATATTTTACGTTGTATTGTTCGTGTTTCGTTGTAATGAGTAATTATGTAGCATGCGCTTTCACTATATTAATAGATAATAGTATTACCGTTGTTAAACCACAAAAAAAGAAATAAAATAATAAACACATAAAAAATTAGCGGAGGGTATCCCACCTGCACTCTAGCCTCGGTGAGATCGATCTTTAGCGCGAGCTCCTCTCGCGTGTAGATGTCTGGGTAGTGAGTCTCCGCGAACACGCGCTCCAGCTCCTTGAGCTGCGCGCTGGTGAAAGTTGTCCGAATGCGTCTCTGCTTCCGCTTCTCATTCAAACCTCCGTGGTCGGTAAACAGCTTGTAGGGGACTGTGCAAATACACAAGTCAGATGTTAGCCATTTGCGAAAGCATAAACGCAAGAAAGCGTGCCTAAATGTCATCCTTTCATGTAAGACTTGTTGATTCACATCACGAAAATGAAATAAGTCGAATAACGTTTCTGAACAAAGTGGGTTACTCGCATCGTAAATTCTTTAAGGTCAGATAAAATCGCGATAAAAAGATAAGCTTATGAAAATGTGGAGTAATCCTGTTATCTGTGAAATGCTGTTAATTAGATGTTATTGGAGGCTGGATTGGAAACTTGTCATAAATGCTTCTATCTGTTCTATTGTTGCTACTGCAACTTCAATTCAGTGTCAATAATGAGCTTAAGTCCCTGGTTATTTCATTATTTTCGAAGGTTTATGTCTCATCGCAAAGTAAATAAATTATGCCTATCATTTTGGCAGCTTAAGATAATTTTGTTGGCGGTTAGGGTGTGACTGGGATAGTGTAACCCCGTAACTGAATTACCTCTTGCCTGCAATCGCTTCTAACGTGATAAATTCTTTCATTTGTGTAAGCAAATTTCGTTTGGTAAATACTAAACACATTTCCATTTTCGAAAGCAATCAAGGCGTCCTATATACCGGGGCCATGATTCTTGTGCCTCTCAGCTGGCGAACTAAAGGTGACTCTGGGCTTACCTGCGGCGTACGGACTGCTCTGATGGTCCCGCAGGGTGCCCAGACTACAGGAGCCCGGCGTAAGCGACGGGCACCCGGAGGTGGCCCCAAACGTCGTCCTGATGGGATTGTACTGAAAGCCACTGGCTTGGCTGCAGGAGCTGAAGTCCGCATAGGCTGACGCCAGGCTCGAAGTGTCCATCCCGGCCATACAGGACTCGTAGGCAGAGGAATTGAGGTAAGAATACTCCATTTTATACATTGAAAAGGCTCAGTGGAGAAGGAAAGCTGCACTCCCAAGGAAAAATACACACAAACGTCAAATTCAAATTGGATTAAATTGGCGAGGAGCACGTGAAAAAAGCAAGCCAAAACGCGGACGAAGTTGGGGAGCTTGTGGCGGCTGAATTTTTACTGGTTTGAAGGAGGCTCGTGCCGTGGGTAGATGTGCACTGCTCGGCGCCTGCTCAAAAACTGCCCTCCTTTATAGGAGCTGAGCCTTGTTTTATGAAAAGCCTCCCAAGGAGCCGCCTAGCCCCAGGTCTCTAGAGCATATAGTCCTCATAATAAACTTGGCTCTTTCCGCTTGGACAATAGCACGGCGTTTGGGTCTTATTGCTAGCGCTTTTTTACATGACAATAACTCATCAGTCTATTGGGCTGGCACTGGGGGATCGGGCTGTCCAACCTCCCTATCATTGATCCCCTGCATCTCTAATTAGAATTTAATACCCCACCATTACGCGCCAGCCCCCTCCACCACGTATAGCCCTCTCGCTCAAACCGCCATCTTGCCCTTTAATTCAATCACACCACTTGGAAATAATGAAAGTTGGGTGACGATTCTCCCTGATCCAATTTTCCCCAAGCTTTTAAGCCTTTAAACCGGTGGTATACCTTGGGCTGAATTTTCGATAGTATTTCCCCGTCTCCTTTACTTGTTCCTCTCTCCGCTTCGACACTGCTTTGGCACCGGATTTTCAGGAGCTGAAGAGATCACTGTGGTTATCATAAATGCTGCATGCTTATTTTTTAGCAGGATGCACATGCAAGCTATGTCATTCTGAAGAACGTAACCGGAAATTATTGTGCTGTGCAAATGACGCGTTTGGTAATCGCTTAGTAATAATTATAATAATCATCATTAATGTTCGAGCAATGAAAAGTTTAGATATTAAACAAACAGGCTTTTGGTAAAACTTGTGTTATGCACAAATAATGCACAAAAATAACTCAAGATAGAGTTGTTTATTTGTGTTTATCATTATTACTATTATTATTGTTGTTGTTGTTGTCGTAATTATAGTTTGGTTAATAAAGGAAAGAAATTCGCAAGAAAAACAAAAGCTTAATCATCAGACCTCTTATCTCCAAAATTGCCTCAGAGCATCATTTTGGTTCTTGGGGATAGCACAATATGCTTAAATCAAATGTTGAAATTGTCATGAATAAAAACAGAAAGAATTATTGGCTGCGGCTATGCGACGTTTTTTGATTACAAGTTGTGTGTCAGGATTTGTATGCATTTATTTTTAAATACAGAAAGATGATTTCTCACGCCTTTCTTATCGAAAAAATAAATAATAATAATAAAGGCCGCATGCTTTGTTATTGATCATATGTAAAGCGCAAGCAAAACATCAGTACTTAAACTAAAACCTGTAATTTACCATGATAATTCATATGTGCCGAATAAACAAAGACACAAACAAATAAATGGAAAGAAGAAATACCGCTGCACCTGTGTTTAGCACAAATATAAGCAGGTGCAATATGCAACAGAGGGATGATTAAAATTTATGAGGTCACTCGAATGAAAGCATCAAGCGTTTCGAGTTTGATTTTTCACCATTTGTGCGCCGTTTAAATTCTCTTTTTTCTCCTTCAGTCAGCGTCGTCTTTTTTTTGTGTGTGTGAGAAAGATAAATGGCGATTAAAAAGTTCAGTCTTTCTTGATACGACCCGGCCCCTTTTATGTTAATTTTTTCTTTCTACACGCGAGTTGTGACTAAAAGATGTAGCAAATGGTTAATTTGATTACTGAAACCAAAGACCAACTGGTCCACCGTCCTCCCTCCACGCGCCTAGAAAGGAAAAAGAAGGCATCGCCAGGAATTAATCTAATAACATACAAAGGGCCGAGAAAAGTCCTTTCTGATATTTTGCCGAGGCAAATACAATTATAGCTTTTACCATCCGTTTCCCCTATTCAAACAGCTCTTTATTCTCCTGATCTGTGGTCCACCAGCTACCGTAACGCCCATCTTTTATATTTTCAACATCTCCTTTCATACTATCAACTGGTTCTGCGATCTGTTGGGCGGACTAAAATGTCAACGTTAACTCTTTGATATTACTGTTTGAATGAGCGACCTGTCCACCTCCAAGCTTAACGAAAACAAGCGCAGAGGTTTGCGGGCGCGCGCAAAAACGCACTCGCGAGTGATTGTAAAGGAGGTGTTTAGGTCCACTTGGCTATATTCTGTGATAAATCAGTTAAATCAGTCTGAACCGGCATAACATCGTTAACAGGTCAATAGCGCCAAGCGTGCTAAATGAAGCCCTATTCTAACAACAACCAGTAAAACTGTACGTTATCAGTGATTAACAGAGTGATAATGGTTCAATAAGCGTAATTTACAAGCTTATTTGTGATTTAATGACTTATAAATTAGCAACGTCCATATGGCTTCACTTAAATAAATCAAATAAGTACGGGGCTCACGAGATCCTAAATCTTCGGCTGCAAAGTGGCTGACAATAGGGGTGTAAGTTCAGAAGGCTCGGCGGAGACGTCTTCAGTTTCTGCGCGCCTGCTCTGGGTTGCTCTGCGCTGGAGGAATGCGGGTCGGCAGGAGGGCAAAAGGAAAAACAAAATGCCTTTGTATGTGGAAGGATAAGACGAAGAAAAAGAAAAAGAGGAGTGAATAAGAGGGGAGGCCGGAGGGGTGTGACTGCTGTCAGATCGAACATAACGTCTCACTTTAATGTCGAGGAAACCCTATGATTATCAGAAGGGAAATTAATACGGTTCTGTTCGTGGAATCAAAGGTTTTGTGCTGCTCTTTATTCCTTTTTAAGCTGATTTTTACATTTGTTCGTCAAATTAAATAATAAATGTCGTAAATCTGGGCTTAACTGTTATAGTAGACGCGGTGTTTTATGTTTAAATTAATTAAGCATTGTTAAATATGTTTGCTCTGACTGGTATTTTGCTAAAAAACCTGTGGTTTGAAGTAGCGCTACGTTCACCGACCGGCAATAACACCAGATTTGCAATATAATATTAACAGATAAACAATATACTGACATACCTAAAAAATATATTTATGACGCCTCTGCTATGCCAAGCTATAAACCCGCGGTATGCATATGCATATTAATTAATAAAGCAAATGACTTTTCGTAAATGACAGGTAAATTGTATTTTTACACTCTAGAACGCCAGGTTATATAAATATACAATGCAATAAATCAATATTTTTTACTAATTCTGAGGATGGCGAAGCTGTATTTATAATTACAGATACAATCACTTGCCTTTTTTTTTTTTTTTTGGAGAATAGGCCCAAAGCGCACGTTTTGAAGCCGATGTGAACGGTGGTCCATGGGCTGTGTATCCTTTTCTTATGGCCACTCAGCTCCCGGCCTTCCCAAGTGACCACGATGATGTCTGGCCTTCAGAGGAGCGGATTAGCATAAAAATCTTATTCTGCGGGGACAGTATTAGCAAACATATTACCCTCTAACGCGGCTCTGGCCCCGCCGAGATCCTGTGCTCGGAATCAATTACGAAATTACTTCAACCTCTAAGTCGACATTAACGGGAGAAGAAATGCCATCGACCGGACCCAAATAAGATTTCGAAAAGATGTGATTATTTAATCTCTTGCCAGTGTTTAAGAATTTGATTCATAAAATTGTCTAAAATGAGATGGAATTAAATTCTTATCGGAGTCCCCTGTCATCGTTTCATCCCGTGCTGCGTAACGCTGGTTTAACAGTGACCCTCATTAGATTCCACCAAATCTAGCACTGTCCGGCGGATAGGAAGGCCTACGTCGACTATCCAAAGCGCCCTGCTATAAAGATGTGGTCTTGGGCATAGCGCAATATCATGTAGCGTTATCATTTTCATCATGCATTTAGCGTTTGGCGTTACAGGTTACTTTGTTACTGTTTTAATGAAGATGCATGCATCTAAAATAAAACTGATTTATTTTAGTGCTTCTGTTCATCTTAAGTGACTCTTTTAAGTTGCCTATCAACGTTTACGAAGCATAGCTGTTTATTTTAACATGGCTTAAGTAGACCGGCAGGGTCATTCGTACAAACAAGGCCAAACGACTGAGTGGGGGCATATTTTATTTAACACACTGGCATTGTTGTCCACGTTAAGCAATTGACAATTATTAGCCCCGATCTCATAAATCAGCCGGCAGGCCGTTATAATGGTTGAATAGAATGGCCGATGAAGCTCGGGTCACTGTCATTAACCAGAGCCCGTCTCCATGAGGCTACACAAGCAGGCTGGTCGGCCCCCCGAAGGCATTTGGGTCTCTGTAGGACCTGCTGGCTTAATATCGCCCGTGTGCTGAGATAAATGCTTAATCACACATGCATTAGCAGAAGACAGCGGGCTATTGTAAGGATGCAAGGTTTACTGGAATTAAGCGATTAATGACCAGCTACGTTAAATAGGACACAGCAGCACATCAAGAATGATTGAGTGTGTTTTAATGTTTTTCTTTTTCCTTCTGGGCTTCAAGTTGAATCTTAATTACTGTAGGCCAAACCAATCACCCATTTTCAAATGCTAAATTAGCTTTATCTCTCCCTTTAGATCTCTCGATTTAGATCTCTATAAGCAAATATTCAATTACCAATACAACATAAGGCTATACATAAGGTGCGTCTTAAAAACACAATTTCTTGATGTGCTTTAATATTATTTTCTCGGTAGTGTGAATTGCCCTAAAGTTGGACGTTTTTTGCATTTCAAACTTTAGTGAAATATCGTCCTACTTTAGAGCAATTCACCCTATCTTGAAATTATATACAAATACTACTAATAAGTATCTGCCAGGACAGGCCGGCCATGCACTGGTTCCATGTCCTCTCAGTACAGTCACTGATGAACATTGTGTCTCTCACTGGGAAAACAATGGCCTTCTGTCTTTATATGTGACAATAAATCATGTGATCCGTGTCATATTTTTTGAGTTTTGCATTTGTCTTTCAATGAACGAAATGTTTCTGATGGATGAAAACGGATATTAGGGGTCACAGAAGCAACGATCATTAAACCCACGGTCTGGTGGGCCTGGAGAGCTTTCTTCCTCTCTTTCCCCCCCTCGTTCTCGTTCCTTTTTTATAAAAATCGTTATTGCATTACGCCGCAATCTCCATACATTAACTGATGCAAGAATCCACAAGTGAATGTTTGAGAATAAGTGAACGATATCCTCTCACTTAGTTGTTTTTCTGAGGTGCCCTGCTTTTAAATCCCACTGCATTATTTCGTAAGTTTGAGCTGTATAAAGCAACAGTCCAGCCACCTCGTGTCTCATCAGCATCACTTTAAAAAGCGAAGAGCCCGAGCTGATGGTGATGATAAATCGCGCGGTCAGCGTCTTCGTTTAGACCAGGAACGAGTATAAATTAGAATGAATAGTGTGAGGTGAGGAAATTCTTAGCGAGTCGACGGTGTTAAATCAAGCCAAACTTATTTAATGTGCTTTAATGGAATGGCTCTGCCGGGAGAGTTGATAAATTACTATTGTATTCCCTCCACCTGCTATTGCACCTTGTGATTTTATTCTTGTCATTAATAGCTTTACTTTTTTGAGACGTATCAAGTATACGTCGTAAAAAATAAAAAAAAAAAAAGTCTAGGAGGAGATAAAGCTATTAGGGACAGACAAATGTTCAAAAGAATTACGCTGTGACTGTTTATATGATACACTCTCAGAAATAAAGGTATAATGCTGTGGTACCTTTTGTACCTATTAGGTTCAAATAAGCACTAATATGTACCACTTTAGGTACAAACATGTACCTTACCTTTATTTCTGAGTTGTGCACGAGCTAGGTTGTCAAATTTTAAGAAACGTGAATTTCATTTCATCCTGGGAGGAAAATTTACCAAATAGTACATTTTTTATGCTATAGTGGTTTGCTACAGCTCACTAATAGTAAGTTTTAATAATAGCTAAAAATAGGCAAAGTATTTTAATTCACAACACTATTGATTTTAAAGCTTTATTACAATGGGTTATTACTATTTATCACTGAATTATTTATTTGTCTTATTAATGTGATTAATTCTTGTAATCATTAAAATGTTTGCAAAGATTGGAACATATTAATGGATGTTGTGACATGATTATTCCTCCTTCCATAAGACCACTGACTCACTAGTTATCAAATTCACAGAGTGCATTTAAATGTAGTATGATCTTCAAGACTGAAGAACAGTTTTCAGATGTTGAGTTCAGGCCAGACTCATATCATGGAAACAGAAGTTAGAGGCCTGAGGTAAGATATTGAGCTGCAGAGTCAGAACAACGCCCGAGAGTGGCAATAACGCTAATGTGATAAAAGAAAGTGGTTTTCTGAATATAGGTAGGTTGGAAGCAATAGCCAGAAATATCTATTTTCAGACCTTGGCTAAAATGAAAGAGTTATGGAAAGTGAAACCTGTGCCAGACTCGTTCCTCTTAGTTTCTCTGGTGAGAGAGAAACTTTGGATTTCATGTTCTGAATGTATTAGGTTTTGATTAGAAAAGTCAGATAGTTCTGAAAGTCTGTTAATTAATTGTTCGAAGATTATAATGAATTATGAAAAGCAGAAATGACAAAAAAAGGAGATTGCAGTCGTACACAAATCTATTTTTATATTTGATACATCTGTCATTAATCAAGTAATGGCTTTGTTCCCAATTTGAAAAAAAACAAAAAACATATACACCCATTAATAAAACAAATAACTTCAGCTCTCATTTTATTACCCATTGTTTTATATTGGAGTTTTTTTTTTGTATTGGTTGGAAAAGAAGAGAAGAGAGTTTTTCTTAGCCACGTGCAGGGCAGATTGATGTCATTGTCTCGGCACACTGACCTTTGCTGTAGTACCCACGGCAGACATCACAAACTCTCACATCAATTTAGCCCAATTGGATGTGGCATGTCTTGGCTAACTCGATTTGTGCAGAAATGCACCTGTCTCTGCCTTCTCTCCCTATAGATTTGCTCTGGGGGAGGAGGGGTTGCTTCTCTCTCTCTCTTTCTCTCTGCAGATGCAGCCTCTTTGCAGCAGGCCTGGTGTGCCTTCCAAGGTCTGGGCAGAATGTCTCCAAGCACCAGAAGGAGAGGCCATTAGCCGCACACTAATCATATTACTGCACGTTAAAGGGGGAAGTGAAGGCAAGCAGGGGAGGAGGGAGAGGAAGGGAGAAAAGTTTAAGGTGTTATTAAGGTTGTTCATCTCTCATACAGCTTGTGCAATTTTGTGTTGTCTGGGAGTGTGTCCTTGTGTGTGCGTGACTGTTTGTCTTGTATGTTTGTAATGCGGTTTAGTATATAGCTTATGGTAATTTGCGATTGTGTGCGTCTGCCTGAGTATATTGTATGCGTATGTGGGTACAATTGCATAAGCTAGTTGTGTTGTTAACTGTGTGTGCATATTGCATTTGTTAATGTGTGTTTGCTAGAACACGTGCTAGTTTATGTGTGCGCCTGTGTGCGAGTGCGAAGGATTTGTTTAGGTTATGCAGAGCAGGCTGGCTGTCAGAGATGAATAATATGAGTGGCTTTATGAGCATTAGGTAATGAGAGGCATGCTGGGAACTGAGCGATCAGCACCAGCTCTCTGCATAGAGTCTTCCATCTGTGCTGACACAGTGATTACACACACACACACATTCACTACGCACATGCGCATACACAGATCCTTGCTACCTATGATCACAAACACTAGAGAGGTCAAGCAGAAAATCTGTAAATTCAACAATACATACTCAAACAATGTACATATGTTTAAATTGGCAAATTTAAAAGAATATTTTGGGTTAAATTCACTCCATAGTTTTTGTGAACAAAAAATGTTTATTATATTTATAATATATAGTTTGGCTAAATAAAGGTTCAAAAGGTACAGTTTTGTACCTATTAGGTTCAAATTTGTACACTTTAAGTACTAATATGTACCTTTAAGATACGAAAATGAATCCTTTAGGTACGTCCCTTTTGAAAATGTACCGCCCCAGAGACAGCTTTTGTACCTTTATTTCTGAGAGTTTGAGTGCAACTAACCACTTTTGGAGCAGAAATGTAATGCTTATTTTATAAATGCACTTAATTCTTCTATTAAGATTTGCTGTTTAGAATTTTTTACAGCTGTTTTGAGGTTTATGGCATTTCAGTGTCATGGCAACAAAGTTGTAAAATTATACAGAATTATTATTTTAAAAGGTTAAAATCGTGTTAAAATGCACACTGTTTACATCTTGTGCTTTTACTTTTGAAATACAGAGTATTTTTAACGTTTGGGAATTGACCCTTTAACTTTTGATAGATATTGAGACATGACACGTGATGGTTTGATTCAAATAGACATAGAAAAAGAGACAGATTAGATAGATAGACAGACAGACAGATGCTGACGGATCACTGTTTTAACTCTAGCCTTGTTTGGCTGGTCTGACTGTGGGTCAATGTCTTGCCCCACTGTGCCCCAGCACACAGCCCTGGGGGGCAGAATACTAACTAACCCACTGGGTGGGTTTGTGTGTTCCTACCGCACCCCTTCTTTTGTCTTATGTGGGGTCACAGTTAGTGACCTGGTGTGCCCAGCAATCCTAAACAATACCTCACACAGATAGATTGACCAACCGCGCACACACACACCACCACGAGACTACTAGTGCTGAGGCATCACAACACACACACACAAAATGACCAGCATCCCCCTTCCCCTCTGATACTGACCCCACATTGCCTCCCCATTATAGAGGATTCAGAAAGCTTTTAGGGGTCCGGTAACGCTGAGAGATTGATGGTGTAAAACGCATGGTGGTGGGGGAAGAGCAGGTGGTTAAGAAGAAAATGTCCCTCTTTTAATGGGAGCCACAGAGCGTAATTTAATAATTATGAAAAGTGAGAGAGTGGGGAGAGGGAAGCATGGCGGGATGGATGGATGACTCTGGGTCTGTCTGGAGCAGCAACAGACCAGAAGGAGACAGACGCTCTCTTCTGAACAGGTGAGGGGACTGAAGAGCGCTCTCTGATGTACACAAGGTTATATGATTCAGCTTATTATAATAATCTGTTAAGATAGGCTAATAATATAGTTTCTGATCCAAACCGTGTCCTGCATAATGAGATTGAATTATTACCATCACACCAGAGGTACAGGGTCCCAAGATTTAACAAAGTTAAGCTGAAACACTCTTTTGTGCATCAGACAATCCTAGAGTTAGAGGGATGAAGTGTATGCTGTTGTTTAATTAATGTTGATTGTTGTAAACACAGATACTGGTGTGCAAGAAACATTTCAGACTTGCCTGACAATAAAGTAGCATATCAATCTGATACTTTTCTGTTTTATTAGATATTTTACCATTACAAGATTTCATATCGCCATACATTCTTATTCTTCATTTCCAAGAAATAAAACTTCAGGTTTGAGTAATATTTTAACTCCAGTAAAAGTAAACGTACTGTAAATATTAAGCATCTAAATGTCACATAAAAATGTTGTTATTGAATGTAGTATGTTCTGCTGAGTACAGAAACAGCTTCATGCAGCTGTGATGGGGGGAAAAGTAATAAACCAAAAAATTAATTAAATAAAGGGATAAGAGAGGGATAAACACCAAAATGCTTACAACAACAAAAAATTATAATAATTGCATGCTTTTGAAAATATTAAGCATTTAAGTCAGCTAAAAGCATCAAACCTAAATGCTTAACATTTTCAAAAGCATGCAATTATTTTCTTCTTTTTTTTTTGTTGCACACATTTTGGAAAGAAATTATCCTCTCACAGTAGTGTTTATCCCTCTCTTGTCCCTCTATTTATTTTTTATTTTTTCCCCCCCTTCTTCAAATATCAGCTGCTCCTGTTCTTCAAACACATGCAGTGAAAGTAGCTCCTCAGACCAGCCATTCCCATGCTTCTCTTAAACCTCTGCCCCTTTCGATCATCTTTTCGTCCTCCTCTCCACGAGCTTCGCTTTATCCGTGTGTCTCTTCGAGTTCCCTGGGAAAGATGTATTGATAATTTCCTGCAAAAATATGATTCCAGTTTATTCTACAGAGAAAAATCCAATAGCGCAGCCTGCAATTGGATTGGGCTTTTCAGTGGAGTAGAGAACAATAGAGAGAGAAAAGGGACCTGGCCCCAGACATTCTACATGAGATTATTGTTAAACAGAGACCTGATAGAATTACAGGGTACAATAGATGATAATTGCATCACAACATGATTTCTCTTTTCTGTACAACAGCGCATATTCATCTACCTTATCCATCCGCTCAGGGCACCAGTGTGGCGTGAGGGAAGCGAGGCTGATCCAGGAGGAAGGTGAAGACAGCGAGGCCATGAGATGAAGTTATAGATAAGCAAGCACATAGAGAGAACAGAACAATACAGTTCAGTCATACTAGCACAGACGCATTGTCATGTTTTAGGACACAGTGAGCACGACAGTGAGCAAGTGTTTTGTTAAATACAAATGTATGATACAGAAAAAAAATACACATGCAGAATATGCATGTTACAAAATACATATACAAAACATAACATTTTGAATGTAAATAGATTATGTATAACAGCACAGATTTAATCAGGCCTAAATCGGAGCTTTTAATTTACATTTGCATGAGATTTTTTTTTTTTGTGATCAAGGTTTTAGTGTCTTTTGATTAACAAAATAACATCCATTCAAACAAATCAGGGAGGGGGGAGCAACAGACATATTAATCATTTTACCATATTAACAAAAAAAGGAAGAGAGAAAAATATGGTCATTCCTTTATATAATGTTGAAAGAAAAACATTGCTACTAGGTTTAATTCATGCTATTGTACATTCACAAGTCACTATTTTAAGGAGGCTATGAATCCAGAATCGTCATTGAGAAAACATAAACCTGGGTTAGACACATAATCAATTTGTAGTAAAAAGGACAAAACAGAATTCATATAAAACCATAGGTTGACAACAATGGGACATTCCCAAAAACATATACCTGAGGATACAGTGTTACAGATAAGACAGTTATAGGTCGATTGCAGCTTCATTTGAAACCTCATAAGGAGTTATATATGCTCTATTTATGAAATGGACATGGGGTTTTTTACGACATGTTCTTAAATTTTTATTTTCAATTACCTTTAATTCAGAATTTAAGATTACATAGTTATTCAGTTATTCATGTAGTATAGCATATAACAAACACACATATATTACAGTAAATATTGACTCTACACTGTAAAAAATAACTATGATTTTAACAGTAAAAACTGTTCAAATGCTGCGGTAAAATCCTGTAAAATTGTTAATGGTAAATTCCTAAAAAAAAAACGTAAACTGACATTCCCAGAATTCCCAGCATTGTATTTCAAATTTAGTTTGAATTTGATGTTTTCTCTTTGAAATAACTATGTTTCTTCTATCAGTGATGTTTATTAGGGTTGTAT
>JAUCMR010043098.1:0-21082 GCA_032357425.1 Enteromius argenteus | reverse complement strand
ATGTTCAGTGCTTTGCTACAATCTGTATTGTTAAAAGCGCTATATAAATAAAAGTGACTTGACTTGACTTGACATGTGCAACATTCAAAGATGTCTGTTTAAAGGATTAGTTCACTTTAAGAATAAAAATTGCTTGATGATTTACTCAAAATAACGATTACAAAAGGGGGTTTTCACAGCGATGTCCTCCAAGATGTTCATGTTTCCAAAAATTTTTTTTTTCTTCGACTGAAGAAAGATGGACATGGATATCTTGGATGACATGGTGGTGAGTAATTCATCAGGATTTTTTTATTTATTTGTTTATTATTATTATTATTTTGGAAGTGAACTAATATGGAAAAGCAGCAGCAGAAAAAAAAATGGTTTGGCTGTTCATTTACACAATAGCAGCATTTTTAGAGCCTGGGTTTAGGTTTTTGAAAATGAAAACATTCAAACCAAGTGCAAATTTGTAGAGGTGACACCATGCACATGCCACTATGTATTGTGTAGGAATGTGTGCAGGGTGTTTTGTTCCTGCTTGAATGAATTAGCATTTGGAACAAATCAATAAAGTGATTGATTCAATTACTCACTAGTAAAGACTTGTTTTGTTTCTGAATGAATCAGCTTTTTTAAATGAATCAGTTCAATGGATAATTTATTGACTTCATTGACTAAAAAGAATCAGTTACATATTAATATCCTGTTAAATCACTAATTATTATAAACATATCTTGCAGTTAAAGTATTTGTATTTTTTTTTTTCTTACTCTTTAATGAACTACCTGGTCTCATGGCATAAATGTACCTGGGTGCACTTTTTAACAGGACACAAAATACAGTACGTACCAACAATTACATTTCACTGCAGTTTCCAAAAGAATTGAACATAGATGAAGAGTAAAACTCTGACACCTTTTATTCTCTTTTACACAAATTTACAGAGTTTTGATTAATAAAGCATCGTTTTCCCATAAGAATATCATGTTATGAATATTAATGAATATTAATATGCTCTGATATTTGAAAACTGATGCTTTTGAACATTAGCTTCACACATATCTAGCTTCATATCTATGGGTTTTCATAGACGCTAGGTTTGTTTGGTAGCTCATGGAGTACAGAGATGTATGAATCCCGTGTAACTAGGGTTCGACAAAACACTTCAAATCTGTGTAAAAGGAAGTTGAAATGACACGGCTACGTCAACAAACTAGTTTTTATATCAGTTTTGCGTTTGTTAACACTATCAAACCTGTATTTTAGCGCCACTCAGTGGACATTTCTCTTTGAAACTACGGCGAAACGTACAGTAAGGCACAGAAAAAAAATGGTTTTGCACAAAATGTGCACAAAGGCACTTGTTTTTATGATACCAGGTTGCTAATGAACCAGTGCATTACTTTCTGTACATAAAAAAATGTCTTGATGTGTAAAGTCAAAAGTTTAAAGCTGGTAATTATACATATTAGCCATTGGTCACTAACAATACTTGATTTGTGTAAAATTATAATGGTCATCTCATCTTTGTGTATTTGCTAAAGCAAGAGATTTTAGCTTGACCTGCATGTGACTCAGTGTATGATACATTCTTCCCCCCTCATCATTTACATGTTCTCTCTTCCCATCTCTCCATCTCTCATTTTCACTCATCACCCACATCACCTTTTGGTGGCATCCCCTGCCAGTCATGACAATGTGGCCGATTGCACCACACAGATTGCATCGATTGTGCGGGCTAATTGAAATGCGAGTAGCCCTGGTGTGGTGCGCATCTGCTCCATTTGCGAGGTTCGCTTTGGCATGTCTCCTCTCTTCCCATCTGAGAGAAAATACAACGTGATGTGGCTGCAACGTTTTACTCATCGGTGTCTGAAATGATGCCAGCTTATTAAAATGTGACAGTGCAACAGCCCTTCAGGGACTTAAGAAAAGTCATTTGGCTCAAAACTAAAAGAATACTTTATGTAAGAATGAGACTTTGGTCACAATTTCCCCGGCCTCCTGTCAGTCCAAACCTACAGCCTGTGATTTATTTATTTATTTACTTTTTTGTTTGTAAAAGACAACATTTTGTAAGTATGTGAAAATAGGCTTGTCTTTATTCTGAGAATTATTTTTTTGGATTAAAAAATAAAATAAAATACATATATACTGTATATATGTATATACAGTATATATAATTATGATTTTCAGTGATCTCTTCCTTCTTTTTTACTCTTGCAAAGAATAATGACAGTCATTTTCTATAATCTTTAATAAAAAGTATAACATCTTTGTTAATTAGTCAACATATCACTGATTTAAATATACCCAGTTTTTTTGTTTGTTTGTTTGTTTGGTTTTTTATGAAAACAAAGCTGGAATAAAATGCACGTAATTTCATTTTTCAGAATGTCTTTAGATTATTCAACAGCATTGTGCTCCAACATCTGGCAACAATAGTAATTAACATTCACAGAAAATGATTAGATTGTGACAGAAGTGTGTGGAGACGCTGCACAATGCAAACAATACAAGTATAAGGTCATGTATACTCTGTAGCAGATCAATAGGTTGATATGCAGATATGAAGCAGGCGAGTGAGATTTATCTCACTATGTTGACATTTAACATAAACTTAAAGTTAATCCAAATAAGTTATGGGGTGTGATTTTCTTCATGCAACTGGACATTAAAATGTTGCGAAATGTTGCAAAATAATGCATACAGTATCAGTGCAATGTTTTCCTTTTCTAAAGCAGTTCTTGCAGGAGGAGATTTATGGACAGCTTTGCTTTGGCTTTTCTGTTCGGGTTTGACCTAAACAAGCTGTGTGAGATTGAGATCTGGAGACTGGATCGGTCAGGTCATTAGAGAAATATATTTATTGGTGCTTGCTAAGGCAGGAATCACTCTTTTTACAGACGAATGGTTTGTTGGAAAACACCTGCTATTATGTATTTATTTTCCGTTATCAGATTTTCATGATTTATGATTTCTATTATAAGCTTGTAGAATAAAGAAATCCAATAAATTTACATTAACAGAGACCAGAATATCATGAGAACCTGTAGGTGGGCCTTTTCTGACTTTGGCAACCGCCTAGCATTTACATAGGAGCATGACACAAACTTTTCAGAACACCCAATTCAATTTCACTTCAATTTATTTTAAAATTTTTTTTTTTTTTTTTTTTTTTTTTTTTTTTTTTTCACAGCGTATAGCTTTAAGAAGAGTGCTGTACAAACCCGCACTAACCAAGCCAAATACGTTGGTGGCAGGGAAATACTCCTCGAGATACTGAAGCACACTCTTAAAAATAAAGCTATCAAAATGGGTTTTTCACCAAAGAACCTTTCAGTGAACTGTTCTTAAATAAATAGTTCACCCCAAAATGAACATTTGCGGAAGATGTACTCACCCTAAAGCCAAAATATAACATTATATCACCTGCTCACACACATCACCAATGGATAAAATAAATAAATAAATAACAAAAACGTCACAATAATTGACATCAGGGATTTGGAAAGGATTTGTTCCATGGATGTTAAAGGTTCTTCATGGAACCATCATGAAGAACCTTTGTCAATATAGAACCTTTATTTCTTAGCAACCAAAGCAACTATCCAGAACACATAATAGCATTGTACTTTTTTATACGGCTAAATTTAGAAATGCTAGCATCATTTCTGCTTCTAGGTTCATTAACTGAGCTTGTTTAAGGAAAAATAAGGAACAAATTTCACTTCTTTTCACTGTGTTAATTTTAAGGTCAGAATTGATTGGCTTGAATGTCAGGTATTTTTACAGGCTGTACTTTTCTTAGCTTAACTGACCATATTTTGCCATTTTCTGCTCCCCTGCTTTTAGAAATAACAATCTTATGCCAATGGAATCAATAATTTCACTAATCTTGGACTCTCTCCTGTGAGCAGTAGTTGGTAAGACACGGTTAATTAGCCACTGTTTGATTGAACATTTTAGAACTGACAGGATTTAGGGCAGCGTTGTATCACTGTTAAACACATTTTAGACTGAATTCCACATTATTCATTACTTTTTATCTATAATTGCTGTGTACACTGGTGACTTTGTTTAAAAAAAATGGAGCGTATAGGATCTACATAGGACCATTTATGCTCTTTTTTTAAAAATCCAATTTGGTGCAGAAAAAATAAGAAAAAAAAAAAGAGGAAAATTTCATCTTGCCAGCAATCAATATGAGACCCAATTGAATGTTCCCCTTGAGTGAGTCATGTACTTTTCATTATTTTTTTCCATGTACTTATTTGGTGCATTGCATGTCTTCTGTGTCTTTTTGACCCATTTAATTTGTCACGTCTGTTCCTTTCGTCACATTACTCCTGCTAAGATGGTATCAGAACAGAAATGACAATCATTTCACTTCTATAGTGCATTCATGTATTAAGAAGGATTCATTTTGATTTCATGTAGATTTTTACTAGGATTATAGCTTTAGCTAACACAAACCAACAGATAAATTAGCACATTTAGACTGTTCCCCCCTCATAACATTAACACACAGCAATTCTGTTAACTCTTGACTTTAATAAGATATTTCAAAACAGATTTGTTTCCAGATTTGAGGGAAATTTAATAAGCTTGTGATTTTGTTTTGCATGCTACGCTAAACTGTCTTGAGTGTTTCTTTCTGTAGCCCCAAAACAATCAAAATAAATTATTGATTTATTTGATTTATTATTGTAGTGTATTTATTATACTTCTACCATGTGCACATGCGTATTTTTATATTAAATAACTAAATAATTTCTTTTTTAAGTGGTTTGCATGTCTTTGCCTTTTTTCAATGTCTCAGAATATCTTTTTTAAAGAATACATTAACAATTGAAGAATTCCTGTACAGTGTTCGCCAGCTGGCAAAATATTATCACTCTCTTGCCAAAAGAAAATGAAATTTGCATTTGGTGATGCACATGTAATAAGTCTGGTCACTGTCTAAAAGCATTCAGAAATATTCCCCATAAACCTGTCAATATTAAAGGAAGACACGATTCATCTGCGCTCAATCTCTATACTTTCCTTAATGAACATTTCTGGTGTAGAAAAGGCCTTCCAGTCCAGTAATTGTGGAGAAATGCACCTATTTCAGTCCTGCTCTGTTTCTGGCCTCCTTTGGTCTCTCATTACCTCTTATTGCCATCCATTCCATAGGTCCCTTAGTGAAAAGCCATTCTAAAAAAAAAATCAATGCTGTCGAAAACAAGAAGCCTGGATATTACACAAGGCTAAAGCCTATTATGTCAGCTCCAACAATAAAAGTATTTTTCGGGCTTTACGTGTACATGTGTGATCTGCATACTTATTTCATTTCTTGAAGATTACAGAAAGTGCTGTGCCAATGCTGAATGCTGGTGGCTCTTTAGCTTTTCTGTGTGTTTCCTGTCTTTTGTGGATGCATTGATCTGTCTTCTGTTGATTGCCACCATAACGTCTGACATATAGAGCCATTAGTTGGATGATTTTGCTCAATCGTACATAGTTTCTTGATGTTCTGACAGTTTTGAGCATTGAGGTTTTTATCCCAGCAGAGAAATTTAGCAGCAAATTAAAAAAAGTCTTTTTAGTGGTAATATTATTGAATGTTTGTGTGGCAGATTCTACATTGAGATGTTAAGCTAAAGGACAGTATAACCTAAAATCAGATTGCATGGACAAGGTAACGGTCCCTAAATGGGCTAAATAAACATGCACATGTATGTATGTATGTATGTATTTATTTATTTGTTTCTTTACTTGTTTGTTTATCAACTACAGAAGAGCTTGTGTGAGGGTTAATTGTAAATGTTATGAGTAGTATTATTTTTATAATCATTGGTGTACTATTATAGGTTAAATTAATATTTTGAATTAGATTTTATTATTTTATTTTCTGTTTTCAGTTTAACTTTAGGTAAATTTTATAATAATGTTCTTCTGTTTTTGGCCATTATTATTCTTATTATTATTATTATTATAATTATTAATACTTTAACTGTCTATATATACACATACACACACACACATATATTCTTGTAAAAATAATAATAATAATTATTATTATTATCATCATTATTACTTGTATTCATACATACACATACAATACAAGTAATAATAATAATATATATATATATGATTCTCACAGTGTTTTAGTGTCCCACCAAGTCTATTTTTTTTTTCTTTTCCCAGGTTTCCTAACACAGAAGTCAGAATTATTATTATTATTATTATTATTATTATTACAGTGTTTTAGTGTTTGCAAATATTTATTTATTTAGTTTATGAGCAAACATTAAATAGTTATAAATTGTCCTATCGAGTCTAAAAAGAAATAGTTTTATTTATTTATTTATTTATTTTTTCTTTCCAGGTTGCCTGACACAGCAGTCATAGGAAGAACCCCTGACCAGATATTGTAAGGTGAAAATAACAAAGTCTAAAGCTATTGTGAGCGATTTACCAGAGAAGCTGACTGTGAGCAGTGATTTGGTGGACTGATATGAATGACTATAGCTGGGAAGAAACATGTCTGGCTCTCAGAGAAGAGCGGAGCTGCAGTGTGAGGGTGGCTGCATGACTGCTGCTTCCATCGGCCCCTGGGGACACATGGGAGTGAGTCATTTCTTCAGAGGAAGAGAGCTCACTGCTACTGTATTGTTGTCAAAACTGAATTGGGCTGGGGAGGAGAGACTAGGAAGTAAATAGGAAACCGGGCTGTAAAAGTGTCTTGTTGGGTTTATGCCTGGGTAAAATGGTGGTGCTCCAAACAGAAAGCAGCAAAATAATGCTGACTTTTTAAAGATACCATTTTGGTCCAATTTTAAGGAAGTATTTAAAGTTGTGGCCCGTAGCCATTAACACACATGCTCATGTGGGCAATGTGAATTTGAATTTGACTTACATCACTTCCTGATCCTGTTTTCTACTCATTCTGGTTTAATCTCTTTTGTGTATCTCTTTTATACTGTGATGACATAGAAACGGTATTGTGAATTTGGGTATGCAAAAATTACCCTATTTAGTTTCTGCTCACCATTATAATAAGTTTACCCAACCCATTTCTAAGTTTCTGAGTTTCAGAGTTTGGATATTTTAATTTTAATGAATAAAGTGTATCGCACAATTACTTGAAGAATATCATGTTATGACTGGGAGCTGGGAGACAACTGATGCTTTTGAACGTTAGCATCACAAAAATCTGGCTTCATATCTTCATATCTATGGGTTTTCATAGACAGTAGGTTTGTTTGGTAGCTCATGGAGTACAGAGATGTGCTTGCGAGGAGAGGAGCTCCGGTTCAAATCCTGTGTAACTATGATTTGAAAAGACTGTTCAAATAAGCGTAAAAAGAAGTTGAAATGACACGTTTGCATCAACAAATGTGTTTTTTAGTTGGTTTTTTTTATATCTGTTTTGTATTTGTTAGCACTATCGAGTAGGTTTAGGTTTGGATTCGGTGTTGGGCATATTTGAACATGATGAAGCATTAACTTTTAACAACAGTCTATGGATATTTCAAATCTGAACCGCCACAATACATACCTATTAAAATGTGTTAAAACATGAACATGCAGTAATGTACATAAAAATGTACTGCACAAAACGTGCACAGAGGTACATATTTTTAATGAGACCAGGTTGCATTTTATACTATTATAGTTTTTATTGTTTTGTTTTTTTTTTGTTTTTTTTTGTTTTTTAAATTAGCTTTACCTTTTATATTTTCTGTTTAATTTTAAATTAATTGATTTATTTTGTTTGTTTGTTAATATATATTTAGGTTTTATGTATTTTTATTGCAGCTTTTTCTCTGTTTATTTCAGTTATCATTTTTATTCGGTTTTTTTAACTAACATTTATGATTTGGTTAAAATAATAATAATAATAATAAAAAAAAAAAAAAAAAAATATATATATAGTGTCATTATTAAAATTTCCTTTATTCAAGAGTCAAACCAACACTATCTCATGACCAATTCATAGGTATTTTACGAGGTGGCTAATTCATACAAATTTGTACAACCTCACTCTTTTGTACGATTTTGTATGATTTGTCTAAACCCCAGTGACAGGTAGGTTTAGGGTAAGTTGTAGGTCATTTGTTAAAATTCATATGAATTCGCTTAAATTCAAATAAAAAATCTTATGAATTTTAGTGAATTAAAGTGAGGTCATACAAATCAGCCACCTCATAAAACATCTACGAATTGCCATGAGATTGGGTACATTGAACAAAAAAAAACAAAAAAAACAACAGCAACCAAACCATCAAACTCTTTATTTTATTTTAATTTACAAAAAACTAAAATAGTAATTTATTGTAAACATACTTTTTAGATTCACATGACATTCCCCGCTCAAATGACTAGCTCAATAAAATGTAGAAGTATAATAACTCACCATGATCAAAATTTGCAGAGCTCCGTTCTATAAGGTCTCACGCCATTGAGTTGAAAGGAAATGCTAATATTTAGCTTTCTCCAGGTGTTATAAAGACCTCCTTGTTCGGGATTACTGGAAAATTACAGGCAGGTGTTTGATTAGAGTTGGAAGTAAACTGTGCTGGAAAATGGGCCTCGAGGACCGCAGCTCAATAGCCCTGCACTACAGAATCAACGCTGAGTGTTAGTCAAGTGCCAAGTGCACTTGTGCGTTAGAAGGTCGCTACCTGTGTAGACAGCAAGGGGACTCACAAGGGTTTGAAACAAAGCTATTATGCTCTGAAGTATTATTTCTTAGGACTAAATTTTCCATTAAATATTTACTGTAGAACCCATGCTCATCATCACTGAGGCAACTGTTGTAATATAAATCTCAATAACTCCTGAGAATTTTAAAGTGATATTCATAATATACCACACATCTCTATCACAAAGAGACACTGTTAAAGATGCAAAGGCTTAGAAATTCAATGCACTTGTAATATGAAAGAAACAAAATACCCAGTTGAGTTACATCAGTGTGTTGTGTCCAGCACCAGAATCTCAAGATTACTCAGTGGCTAAAACCCCCAGCTGGACACTTGCATGAAAAGAATATGATGCAACTGAAATGTAACAAATATCACACATTTGTTTTGCTCTCTGCACATCTCTCGATGTTGATGCTTAATCATAAAAAATGATGTGGGTGAGTTCTGTTTCAAATGCTTTCTTTTTCTCAATCTGTAAAAAAGGGGGGAGGGGAAGTATTTTGTAATTTTGTATTTTTTTTTTTTTTTTGTATTATTAAAAATAAAAAAATTATTCAAATTTGCATGGCCCTTTTTGTGCTACAAATGTATTTTTGCAAAACAATGTAAATACCAACTTGCAATTTAGATATTTCATACTATTACTTTTTTCCTCAAATAGCCACTAAACTACAGTTTACATACTATAGACTTTCTGTGCTATTTTAGCTGTTATTCTGGGGGGGGGGGGTTATTTATTTACTTATTTATTTTATTAACATTTTGAATCAGCTTTTATTTAAAGTATTCAGTATTTACTTTTAATTTAATTTGTAATAATTTTGTTACATTTATGTCAATTTTACTGACCTACTTTCTCATTGCTTGCTTGCTTGCTTGCTTGCTTGATTCATTGTTTCATTTTTTCATTGATTAATTCATTCACTTTTAAATCAAATTTGCTTTATTTCAATTTTATATACTTCTCCAGTTTTATATGCATTATTAATTATTAGTTTTATTTGATTTTAGTGCTTCAATCTAAACCTTTTTTGATGTAGCCTATAGTAATTTTCATAAATTTATACTTTATCTCAGTTAACAAAACAAATGCATATATGTGTGTGTGTGTGTGTGTTATTCTTCACAGCTTCATAGCTAAAACAATTCTGATTACCAGTCTAACTTAAATAAATATGGATTAAAATATTTCACTTTTCTTATTCAAAAAATATTAACTGCATTTTACATACTACAGACTTCTTGTGCTTATTTACAGTGAGAACAATTCACCAGCGGTCACCGACTTTTCTCCTATTTTCCCTGCTGGTTGCTTAGCAACCTCCTGGATCTGTTTCAAGAGCCACAAATGCCGGGGGTCACGTGTGTGTGTCTGCAGCAGAATGAATCAGCCATTGATGGGACACTAACTTACTTAAATGTTCTTATAAGGTTTAGTCTGATACACAATTTTAAGTTTATTTTGTTTTAATCAGCGCTTCTTCAGCGGCGCTATTACTTTTCTAAAGGATCAGGCTCAGAATTTTTGTGGTGGGCAAAAAAAACCTTACATAGATGGAGTGCTTAGACTCGCTGACGTGTATAGAGGCTCTTCAGCATAAGTCTGGAAAGTTTTGCACAGGCTAGCACCATTCACAAACATCATCCCCAAATAAATAAATAAACAAACAAATTGACTCCTAACTCTAACCCTAACAAACAAACCCTAACCCTGGTTATTATAATTTGTGCTCATTCTAGGTAAATCATGTGCACAAAATAATAATTAGTTGAAGCCTACTTCCAGTCAGTATACACATTCTCATAAACATGTTGCAGCTATGTTATGTTTTGAACAGAGACACTATAATTGGGTTTTTTGTTTTGAGTCAGGAATGAGTTATAGAGACATTCTTAAACGTCTTGCAGTGCTGCATGGAATTATTTTAAGTCACATACTGAGAATTGAAGGACTCTACCGGTGATGTTACGATGACACAAATTATTATACTGAGCAAACAATTTACTTAAAATGAGGGAACGATAGAAAATTTTGCGCACAATCTAGGGTTAGAATAAGTTGACACTGCGATTTACTTCCTATCCGCCTGCTTCGCGTTTGGCTTGTAGTCTCTTATAAAGAACAAGCCATTGCACCCTCGTTAAAATCACACTTTGAGCTGGCTGAGGTGTGAGAGATGAGTCCCCCCTTTCTCTCTAGTTACACAAGGTGGTGTCTCGTACAGTGTGAACAGGTTGAAGCTGAGTCACCACAGGAGTAGGAGACCCCCAGACACTCCAAACTAGAATAAGTAAATAAATAAATAAATAAATAAATACAGGTTTCTGCCTGGTGGCAGGGGAGGGGACCTCCGCAATAGTCTCTCCCCTTCTTTGGTGAACTCTGTGATAAAAATAATTTATGGAGTGAACCATATTTAATGATACCTCAGGTGGTAGAGACGCTAGTCAGCTATCTCTCCTCTGGGGGTATCATCACTTGGAAATCAACGCTCCTTGCCAAGCCATGTAGAGCAATATCTACACAGGTAAGGATAGTGTATTGTGCTGGTGCTTTCCTGCACACCATGGCGGTTCTGCAGGCATACCAGACTGATTTTCATTAAGATTTGAGTGCAAGGAGGCAAAGGGGCTCAAATAAGCTTGAAATTTCTCCCCTAAGTGCTCAGATGTTGGGCTGTTGGCCACCCAGTCCCAACAATGTCTAGCTCCTCTGAGGCTAGGAGCCCAAAAGAGAGAGTGTGCGAGTCATACACCCCTTGTAAAGACTGGGTAATGGCTTGTAGCACTTAACAGCCAAAGACGAAGCTACTCATTACAACCAAAAGGAAGTCCTGAGTCTATGTTCAGGACAATGGGTGTGTCCCCTCGGGAAGGGCCACAGGAAACTCCAACAACAGAGTAAGGGCTCCTTCCCGGCACCTTAGGGGTTTGCTGTATGACTTCCGCCACCTCTGGTGTTTCGGGGGTCAGCGATCTCCAGTGAGATGTTACATGTTTGGATGTTTGCTGTGTTTCAGGACACCAAACATTTAACATTCTCCCAGTAAAATGAAATGTCACAGACAGTCTCCCTTTCAGAGAATTTGGTAGCGTGGAAGCTACTGCCAATAGTCTCTTCTTGGGTAGTCACTTCTTACATACTGTAAGTTGCCAGGACAGACTACATCTGTGCCGCCACAACAGGCTAGCACAGTAGGTTTTGCTTTTGACACAGGATAAGTTCCTGTCCATCAGAGCAATTACATTCCCTAGATCTGAACGCAAAGGCTCATACATAGCCCAGTCTACGTCTTTAGGCATCTCCTCCGATCACTGTGCTCTCAGGAGTCCTGGCCAAAGTCTGTCAACAAGGGCCTAGTCTCTTACTAAATAGTGTGACTCTCAGTTCTGGTATCCCTCCTTGACAGCTTGCTGTAGGCAAGAGAGTTCTCCTATCTTAGGCATGGTGGACAGTATTTTATCCCAGGCCTAAATTCTGGAACCTTCATCTCTGGCCCCTTAGGGGGACCACAAGAGATGCTGGGTTTTCCGGCGGACATTTTTTAGACTACTCCAGTTGCTAGGACTCTCTCCACTAGACGTTATGCCCTCAGATGCTGCTTTTTCAGAAGTTGGTGTATGACAGACCATGCAGACCCAGTTCACTGCCAGGTTGTTTCAGTGATGGAGTTCCCGGCGAGAGAAAGTGTCCTCAGGCTCACGTCCTGGTACTTTCAGAGTCTATGTGGCCACCAGTTTAGTCTGCCACACTCTGATTGATGATGTTTCTATGGAAAGGCACCTTCCAGTTGCCCGCTTCATTCATGAAGTTCAGCAGTTCAAGCTGCCCACTAGAGCAGCTAGTCACTTTGTGGGACTTAGCCAAAGGGGTCTAATGTGAACCCATTTAAACCACAAGAATCAGCGCCTGTCAGGTTTCTGATTCTGAAGATGTTTTTCACATACCTATTACTGCTCTGAGGAGAACGGGGTAATTGCAGGCTCTGTCAGTCTTGTCATCCTGCTTAGATTTTGCCCTTGGGCTGATCAAAGTTCCATTTTTGACCATGATCGTTCTAAAAGTCTTCTGCTTTCCGCTGTTCATGACACCGGATCAGGAAGGACTTTGCTTACTGTATCCAGTACATGCTACATGCTCTGGAGATTTATGTCCACCGCACTAGCCAGTGGCGTAGGTCAAAACAGCTTCTCATATGCTATTGCTGCCACTGAGTAAACAGTGTCACAATGAGTCATGCTATTGCCTTATCCTATGAGGTGCATGGTCAGGCTTTAACCTAGGAGTTAGGGCTCATTCAACCAGGAAGGCTGCATCTTCAATGGGTTTAGCAAGAGGTGTCCCCTTGCGGCATGTCTGTTATGTGGCAGGTTGTTCCTCTCCGCACACATTTGTTAGATTCTATAGCCTGGTTGTCCATGTTTCTCCGGGCTCTCATGTCCTTCAGTCAACATCCCAGAATCATGTCTGAGAACTCTTCAATGTTTGTGCGCACACACTACACAACCTTGCAGGGTCCAGACACTTCCAGTGCGGCAGCGTTGGTATTCTCGTTCCCTTTAGCGCTTTTTCAGCGCAGCATCGAGAGTAGCTTTTGACAGGGAACGCCTCGGATTACTTGACTGTAACCCTGTTCCATGATAAAGCTGGAACAAGATGCTGCGCTTCAATGCCGCACTGTAGGCGTGGCTGAACGTCTCTTCAGACAAAGGTGTAACCTGAAGATGTGTACGTCTTACGTCTATTTGTAACCTTCAAGTGCACGTAATCAAATGACGTCACCTACCGAGGTTATTTAAGCCATTATTCTTGGCGTGTTTGGCACACATGCTTCACAACTGTTCGAACAAAGAATGTGTTCATTAGCGCTTTTTCAGCGCAGCATCTCGTTCCCACTTTTTCAGGGAACAGGGTTACAGTCAAGTAAGCCGAGGCGTTACTTATAGTCAGTAGAATGTCTGTTGGGAGAGTATCACAATAATGAGCAGATCTTAATCAGACAGTCTACTAATATTCTAATGGGAGTTAGTTGACTTTTAGGTGCAAAGTTACTTGTTAACAGACTGTTCAAAAGGGACCATCAAATAAAGTGGTACCGTAAACTGAGAGAACAAATTAGTAAATTGTGTGCACAATGTGCAGGGCTCCCTAACTCTGCATTAGTGTTTGACAGAGGGCGCTTTTGAAGCTTGGCTGCTGATGTGACTGGCATAGTGACAACAGCCAATCACATTAGTTTTCTGTTGTTGCACGAATGTAATTGGCTAGTATCTGTGCTAGGGTATTTGCACAAGGCGATCTAATTGGCTGATGCCTGTGTTGCACTTGAAAAGTTTCAACTTCAGCCGTAAACAACGAACACGATGGACCCACAATTAATTTTCACCAATGCTTGACATCGCTCAATTAAAAGTAAAAGTGAAGCACAACACTCCATGTGAATGGGACATTAACACTACAGTCAATGAGCAATTTTAGTAATTCTATAATCATCTTTGTGGAAAAGATGCCATTTGCTCCATCAAAATCCCACAATATAAAATCATTCCTATTGAAGAGGTGTTAAAGTGAAATGTTTATATATCCAGTCCCAATATGAAGAAAATCTGAGAGCGTAGAAGAGCTCTGTTTTACCTGACAGTGATGTGCTTCTCATGCACTCAGAAAACACTCAACCCTTTAATCAAAACTTCATGCTCTTTGTATTTACGTATAGTCAGAACCTGAAATGTATCCCAGGGGGCTCTTGTTGTCTGCCTGTCAACTTAAAACCGACCTGCCAATGTTCAAAATGCCACATTTAGACAAATCTTTACAGCAGGCATAGTGGGTAAAAATAAATCTTACAGATATTATGCATAAGCATTGATGTCCAGGAAGACATTTTGGGAGGGAGATGAATGACGCCATTTCCAATTAAGGAAACAAATGGCAAACTCAAGCAGCGATGTTAGGCTTTTGCTATCTTTATGTGTACGTATTAAACTTGTCAAAGTCAAAATAATATTATTCTCTGCTTCTAACAATCCACAAAAACCACGCCACTGGATTAATCAGTTAGTCTCGTTTGATGTATCCTCTTTCCGCATCTCTCTAATAACTTCAAGGACCTGCTGATCCACCTTTTATGAATCATTCTGGACGGCAGCAGATCCTCCTACATGGAAGGAAGTGGAGGCTATTTTTTTCTTTTCCTGAGCGGTGATCTATGCTAGTGCCCTGACAGGCCGGGTAATTACCTTTGTCTTCCATTGTCCAAGATTGTTGCTGTCATCCGTCTCCATTATAGCCAGGATGTTGTGGTGGCCCTCCTCTTTGTTTAACAAATGAAATGCTTTTCCACCTGAGTGAGCAAGAGGAAAGTGCAGATGCCTCAAGATGACAGAAAGGTTGCAGAAGAGACAGATATGATGATGTAGATGAGAAGAACTTTGGGGATTTTTTTTTTTACAGGTGATCCAGCTTGCCCTTGTTTTTTGATGTGTTGAGCTAATGCGAAGATGTGCAAGGAGGGCTTGCACTTTTTAGCGCTTTATAGTAATTTAGACATTAAAATATGCTGAAAGACCAATTAAATGGCTGTGTTGACATATTTCTTATTAAAGCAAGAAGCTTTTAGTTTACAGTACATCACTGTCGTGAACCATGCCATACTACTTATGTTAGTCAGAGTTAGTCATTAAAGACGGGCAGAGGCTACAATATTCCTTAATGTCAAATTGCAAATCGCATCATCTACAGTGCATACCATCATTAAAAGATGATGACCTTTGTTAGATACCCATGGTCTTCAGGCCCTCAGAAGACACTGCATCACTCATCATCCTGATTCTGTCCTTGACATTACTAAAGGAATACCATACTGGCACTAGGAATACTTCCAGAAACCACTGTCAGAAACAGTCCACCATGCCATCTGCAGATGCCAACTATAGCTCTGACATGCAAAAAAGAAGCCATATGTGAACATGGTCCAGAAGTGCAGTAGTGTCCTGTGGGCCAAGGATCATTTAAAATGGACTTTTTCAGAGTGGAAAAAGTGTTCTGTGGTCTATAGTCCAAATTTGACATTCTTGTTGGTGCTGTGTCCTGAAATGGTCAGCCTGCTGTCCAGATCTTTCACCTATAGAGAACAAATGGTGCATTATTAAACAAAACAAACAAAAAAAAAATGTCAAAGACAGCCACAAACCCTTCAGCTGTTTTTAAAAGAAGAGGAGATGCTACACCACGATAAACATGCTCCCGTCCCTACTACTCTGAGACCTGCAGCAGGCATCAAATTTGAAACGAGCTCATATTATAAAATTGTAAAACTTCTCAGTTTAAACATTTGTTATGTTATTTTTGTTCTATTGCAAATAAAATACTGGCTTATGTGATTTGAAAGTCTTTTAGTTTTCATCATTAAAAAAAAAAAATGTAAAAAAAATAAATAAATAAATAATAATAATAATAATAATAATAATAAAATATCCAAACATTCAACATTTCCGTAATTTGGGTTGTACTGTATATTAATGCAACATTACTATTTACTATTTATATTAATATTACTATATTTATAAGGCATATAAAATAATATTAGATTAAATAAATAATAATATAATATTATGTTATTTGTTTGTTTGCCTTTACTATTGATGACTACTATTAATAAACCATTTAACATTATTAAATATATAATAATACATTTCAAGTTAAATAATAATATTTAACATTAATGTATTATTTATTTGTTTTGCATGCACTACTTGATGACCCTTGGATGGCTTCAGGGCAGTATCCTGGCGAGAGACACGTGTCCAGACGCCACCATATGCATCTCACCATGTCCACCACTCAAAAGGGCATAAATCCACCTGCTCCACTGCTGTTATGGGTTTACACGCACACACACACACACACACACACACACACACACACGCACACACACACTCACAAATGCCCCAGGGATCTGATTACTGCCCTTCTACATCAAAACCCTTCATCAATGTCCAGTCTCTGACCTCCAGGGTGCTCACGCAGCCACCAGCCCACCTTTACTCTTACCAAAAGCACACATATACACACACACACACATCCCGCCTGCAGGAACACTCAGGTCATGGCGCCTTTTCTCCTGCTTTTTCCTCATTTTCAAACTTTCCCGACCTGCATTGACATTTTAAGGTGTCACCACTGGACCGGAATGAGGCTGGTGGGGTGTAGTCTTATTATAGGTCTCCGGTCTTTTCCGGTAAGTATAATTTGTGATTTCGGTTCAGTTCAAAGAGCTCTCCTTCTCCTGGTCAATCGATGAGGCTCATGGGAGTTTTTTGAGGGGCTAACATTGTTGCTGTGCAGCTATGCTCATTTATTTTGCCTGGCTGTTCCCTGTTGTACTGTATTCTGATTGAGATGAACTATAATGTCCCCATCATTACTTCCCCATTTTGCCCTCCCCTACGGGCAATTTAATGGAAATAATTTTCAGGTGGGCTGTAATTTTTCTTTCATCTCAGTTTGCCCACACACATCCGAAGAAAGCAGGAGCTAAACAGAGTCTTTTTGTAAAACAAAGAGGTGTACGCCATCATGTCATCTTATATAACGGCCTATAGTTATAGCAAGAAACAAAAGCTGTCGTTTTTAGACCATAGTTTTTTAGTCCGATTATTTTAACCAACGTGACTCACAGTTCACTTATTATAGACACAATCCCCTCTGAGTATCACGAGGTTAAGTGTTTTGCTCAAGGGCTCGATGGTGATTGCTCATGGATCTCTGCTTGTGGGGTTTGCACTTACAAACTTGTATTTATTAGCCAAGATTTTTAACCTCAAGAGCACCATCATTAATACTGATGGTCGCAGGGAATGTGTTTTCTCAAGGTCAGCCTTCTTTTCAACTTTTATATAATATTTTTTCCCTCTTTTTGTTAAATTAGGAGATTCCCCACTGAGTGTACCACCTGCTGCCTCTCTGGCACAATGAATAAAGTTCAATTGTGTGCCCTGTTACATTTTTTTAAAGCAATACAGGCACAAATCTTGTGCTCTTTAGATCTTTAGAGAGTAGAACTATTATATAAAAAATGTAAAAGAACTCTCATTCACCAAGGCTATATTTATTTAAACTAAGATACTAAAACAAAAAAAACAGTAATATTAAAAAAAAAAACCAGGTCTTTATTTGAATTTAGTCCTGTGATGAAAAGCTGAATTTTCAGCATCTTTACTGAAGTCTTCAGTGTAATACGATCCTTCAGAAGTCACTCTAATATGCCAATTGTTTGCTCAAGAACCATTTCAGAGTATCTATGTTGAAATGTTGCCTCATACTTTTTTACGCAAGCTGTGATAAATTTTATTTCAGGATAAAAAACATAGTTTGTTTGAAACATCAGAAATGTCTTTACTGTCACATACAATCAGTTGAATGCATCTTTCCTGAATAAAAATTCTTTAAATTATTATTATTATCTAAATTATTATTATTGGTCCCACTTTATCTTAGTTGGCATTAACTACTGTGTACTTACATTAAAATTAAAAATTTGGTACAACATGTTTTTACATTGTGCTTTTTTAAAAAAAACAAAACAAAAAAAAAAAACTATATGTAATTACATCTGCAATTAATTTCTGTAATTATATAATTATATTTACACTTACACCTTAACCCACCCTTAAACTTACCCATACCACCACCTGTCCCTAACCTTACCTGTATCCACCTCAATAGCAGCAAAAGTATATTGCAATAAAATATGAACACAATAAGTACATTGTAAAAGAACTGTAAAAATCCTGTAAAAGAACCAATACTTTATTTTTAACTTTCACACCCCACTGTACACCCTTTTTTACTCTCCAAATGAGGTGTTTTACTATTTTGTGAGCTGCACAGAAATCAACTTAAAACACATGATCTCAGAGCCATTGCTTATACTAAAATATGGCTATAAGTTTTTAAGAGAAGCTTACAAGCAGATGAGCAGATCCATCCTCCTCATGACAATCATTAGCAAGCTTAATAGATTACCACGAGCACTAGATTGTAAGCTCTCTCTATAGTTCAGACTGGGAAAAGTTGGCCGGGACATACTGTAAAAAAAAGGTTCCTCCATATATATCAATTTAGCAGTCTTTGAAAGAGTAGAGTCAGGGTTTTAATGAGCCAAGTAGGGTCAGACTTTAATGTCAGAGATTTGATTTGATTTTTTTTTTTATTTTCCCTAGAGAATTGTAGAACTTTTAGTCTAAGTGAAGGATAAGTGCAAGCTTTGTCAGCTAATTGACAAACCAACATGTAAAACCTGTGAAAGTATAATGCTGATCTCTCATATATGAATATGCCAAAATGACTCAGTTATCACTAATATTTTCGCTTTTACACTGTTAAATATTACCTGCTGACATAAATATATTTTCAAGTTTCAAATGTTGCTAAACTGTGTTATCTTTTGCCTGCATGATAGCAAACTTTGTAAATAATTTATGATTTTTCAGAGATCCCATAATCTTGCAAAATTATGAGGATTAAAAATATAATTTTCCATTCAACATTAATGAAGCATAACAGTAGGGTTCCAAAAATCACATTCATTTAACATTCATAGAGTATTGCAGCAGTGATAAAATCCAGACGGTAACTGCCAAATCTTAACCTTTTGGGTTAGGTCAGTGGGTGTGTGCTGTTGGCAGTGAATAAGTTAATCGGTCTGTAATTGGCCTGGACACACCCAGCCTCATGCACTAATGACCCTGCCTTTGTAATTAGTGCTACCAATTACTGGCAGCTGCATCAGTGTGTAAACGAGGCTTTTCAAATGCCATTTGGGGGAAGAAGAGAATGGAACATAAGGGCTGGTGCATGGATTGAGTAGCTGGCATCTGATCAGTGCATGCACTTTATTCTTATTAAAGCAATAGTTCACCCAAATATTAGCTGGAAATGTGCTTACCATCAGACCATCCTAGATGTAGATGAGTTTGTCTCTGCATGGGAACAGATTTGAAGAAATGTAACATTTCATCATTTGCTCACCAATGGATCATCTGCAGTGAATGGGTGCCGTCAGAATAAGAGCCCAACTGATAAAAACATTGCAATAGGCCACAAGTAATCCACACCACTCCAGTCCATCAAGTAACATCTTGTGAAGCAAAAAGTTGTGTGAAGCAAAAAAAAAAAAAAAAAAAAAAACACAAACTGTCCTCTTACACCAAAATGTGATGTAATGTTATGCAAACCAAATTGGACCCTTTGAATTTTATTGTAATGTGTGAAAACAAACATTGAAGTACCTTCTTTTGCTTTTCAGAGAAGAAAAAAAGTAATGCATATTTTTAACAAGTTTCGAGGGCGAGTGAATGACAGTGTGACTAGGGTCACAGCGCCCTATTTTTATTCTCCTGTATGACTAATCCAAACCAAGTACCAACATGAGTGTTTTTCCTCCTTATTTTGTAATTTCACTATGTGTTCTTGGCATATACGTAACTTTAAAACAGAACACTTTGTCTTCCAAAACTTGATTTTAAGCAACAAATGTCAAACATCTCCCCAGGTGACAGCAGTTTGTACTTCATCGTGGAATCTCTTCAATGAAAAGCTCTTCTATTGTGCGAGTGGAGCAGAAATCAAACAGAAGGCATTGTTTGCCATGGCTCTTTAATCTGCTAATTAACATTGTTTGGTTGATTTCTGGGAGGGTTTGATGTGGTGCTGCCAAGGAGAAAAAACAATGCCAACATTATGAATCATAATTGTCACAATGCCCTCTCTGTTGCTATGCAACATGTGAATTCACTCCATCCCACCCCCAGCCTCCTTACATACATAACCGTTCCCTCTCGCATTTGCGGGGTATAAAAATACCTCCGCATCTGGCTCCCGGGTGGGAGGTTATGTCTTTGTGACACACTAATAGCTATAATATGAAATGTCAAAAGTTTGTTTAAATGTTAGGTATCATGTGGATTTTTCCTTATGGCTTCTGTCTGTCTGTGTGTGTGTCATTTAAATATTAGAGCGCATCACTTTATAAAGAAAAAGGGAATGTGAAACTGTCTGCTACATTTGATCATCCCTTAAAACAATTTAATCTTTTTTGTTTTATTTTATTAATAAAAAAAAAAAATATATATATACGTTAAAAACGTTATTTTCAGCCTGATTTCGTTAGATTTGTAGAGATTGGCACATAATATTTTCACATACTTTTCTGTGTATGAAAATATACTGAAATATAAAATATGGAAGTATACAGCAACAACAACAATACTTTAGTTAACTAAAACCTAAATAAATATGTGAACTGAAGAAAAAAAAAATAATAGGGCCGGGACTTTAACGCGTTAATTTAGATTAATTAATTACACAAAAAATAACGCGTTAAGTTTTTTAACGCATT
>JAUCMR010042900.1:0-21130 GCA_032357425.1 Enteromius argenteus | reverse complement strand
CTCTGATCTATCCTATCATAAAAAAGGCAAAAATGCCAATGAATAAGTCTTTAAAAATTAAAGAACAATAGCCTTCAGTCTTCCTGATGGAGGAATCCACAACCTACTTTCTTATAGCATGATTTTGGACTGTGCCTACAGAGTTTATTCTTTAACACTCGCCAAGCACCAAAAGAGATTAAACATTGGCTTTGGTGAATAAATGAACTGGCTGGCCAGTAACTTTACAGGTTCATCACATATAATTCCAAACACTTGAATGAATGCACTGATGTCTTTACCTAAAACCTGAACAGAGATTTTAAAATCTGAAAACATGTTCAAGCATGTCTTCAGCTTGATCTGCGTTGTGTGTGGGTGCAACTGAACTTTCTGCTAGGACTGACTAGTGATCATTTATTCATTTCCATCATTACTTCAACTGGCCATCTCAAAAACTCATGCATTTGAATCAAGACTCATTAGATGGAAAAACCACATTGTTCACGATATGTTAGTGTACTTCCATTATATGATGTATTTGCGAGGGAAATACAAATCCCTCACACTTATTATAGGGGGTCTCTGGCTTGACAGAGTCTAGGTGGGTGGTCTCTTACAGACTCAGACAGACAACATGCAATACACATACACATGCTTACATACAAAAATTCGGTATATTTGCACAGAACCAAAAAAAAGGTACTGTAAAAAGAGAAATTTGGAGGAAAAAATGCAAGAGAGGTGTCAAGATCTATGATAGCAGTCCAAGGTTTCCTGAGAAAGAAAGTCAGTAACAGGAACACAGAGGTTATAAATTGTTTTCAGTCCCGATAACTGTGGCATTTTGGCAAGGATATACACATTTTCACCCTCAGGCCTGACTGAAAAAAAAAGATCTCTTGAAGCTGAAGACATCAACAAATACACACTATTCCCATCTCTCTCTTTCAGCAGTTTGCTATGTGGGCTGCATGTCACACTACAGACTCGTGCCTTAGGCCGCTGGAAACTCATATTCAGCTTTCCTGCTTACTCTCAACACATCCATCGTGTTCATGCGAGAAGGCGCATCTATATGTGTGGTACAGCCTTAGGACATTTCACTGCTGGGTGCTCCAGACTGGACTCGGGAGCTCCAACATCCTGAGCTAATGACTAGAGCATCTATTACTATTGCACAGAATGAAGAGATAACCACTGAGAGACTTCTACTGACAAAACAACCTAAAATTTTGTGATAAAACCTAGCTTTATAAAGAATGAACTATTTAAACAACTACAGAGATTATGACAATTTACATTCAATTGTTTAATTGCTACCGACTTGCACTGTTTGTGTTACATTTTTAACCAATGTTGATGATTTAACAAAGAACTAACAACAACAAATATTATAATAATAATAAAAGAAAATGTAAATAAAAGTATTTGACAAACACTTAAAGATCGCATACAACCCAAATATATTTTTTAACGTAACGAGTGTAATAAAGCAAATAAATAATTCATTACTACTTTTGTCATTAGAATTAGTATCAAGAGCCATGAAAAGCCTACTTGATCTTGACAAAAAAGGAACTTAAGGTCTGAAAGAGATATTTATGCGGAAATCAAAAGTAGCCAGAATGAAGCTCTTGGCAGTACAACAAATATCCTTTCAAGAGTTTGCTCTTATCCCTTATGGTCAAATAAGTTCAGTTTCAACTATCAGTCATGTTACTTAGAATACAGTCTCACTCCATCTGTCCACATCACTAAGCAGGAACGCAGGGATAAAATGTGTCTAAGACATCCTCTTTTGTGCATTTTCAGACATTTGACTCACACAAACACAAAGGTTCAAAGATTTTGTAAAAAAAAAAGGAAAACAGAATGACAAAAAGAGCAAATAAAAGTGTGAATTGCAAATGAGTTGCTCATGAAAGGCCAAGCTGAGATCTGAAGCTTCTCGCTGAAGCACATTTTTTATATTATACTCCCTGAGAGGCCAGATTGGCGTGTGTGTGTGTGTGTTAGAGACACATGAAACTGAAATGATACATTATGAGTGCAAATGCATGAGCATCACCACTCCATACCACACTTCTTTCCAAAATGTAAACAGAAACCCATCAACAATGACAACTATTCGAGTTGACCTTTGACCTATTATGTAAAAAAAAAAAAAAAGAGAGAGAGAGAGAGAAAAGAATCAAGGCTCTGTAACAGAGTGCCTGAGGGAGTTTCTGGCATTTTGCCCTCACTCATCTCCTTCATTTTTCTGCTTCGTTTCTAATTCACTCTCTTTTCAAAAGGTCAGAAATCTCAGCCTGTCCATAACGACTGCACGTGAAAGAGCAGGTCAGGCCAAAGTCACAAGTATAATTTTAAGGTCAAATGTTATCTTGGCTGCCAACAACACGAGAAAGTGAGCCTGCTAAAGGCTTGATCTAAAGGCAAGTAAAACATCAACACAGCGACACAAGGCCAAATCTGACTAAACCTTTCAGATCCATCTACATCATATGCAATGCTGGAACTGACTGTAACACTGAATCTACCAAAGGCAAAATAAAGAGTTTTCACAACACATTGACTTTGACATTAGATGCCAATACCGTTTTGTTGAATCTACAGCTGCACTGTGGAAAAATTTTATATATATAATAAAAAATGGACAGCACTCATTCACTGTTTTTATGGTCCTGTTCTGCATTCTCCATTTATCATTCGATATACTTAGGCCTACTGTTTTAATTCAAATAAAAATGACTAACCTTCAGCCTACCCAATTTAACCCATGTAATTACCTTATAATAATCAATACTTTTTTAAGTACACTTACTGTAACAAAAAATAAATTCATAAAATAACACAAACTACATATGTGACCTCTGCTGGCAAAACAAGGCATAATGATCAAAATAAAAAGAAGGGAAAACAAGTTCTTTACTAAAAAGGCTCAAAAGTGACTTGCCTACACCTGGATGAAGTAAAGTTAGAGAAAAAGAAAAAAAAAGATTTAAGCTTTCTGAAGGTTCCAAAGCAAAATCACCCAGCAACATTGCTTTTTGTCCCCCAACATCTTTTCTTAATAATCATTACTAGATTAATAATTGACAATGTTGCTATTTTTTTATTTTATCTGTTGTTATAAATAACTATAACTATATAAGGAAAGAAACAAGTATAGGCCTATAGGTGTATTATTTTTTTCAACTTACATCTAAACATTCAAGGAAGAAAAACAAATAGTGAATAGCAAAAAGTGTGTTCATTACAAATAAATTGATTATTAAAATTACAAAAGCAGTTCAATCATAAGCAGCAAGTGATACCCTCTCTTCTTTTATCGTCCGATTAACATTAATGAGAAAGACATAAGGTCATTGAGGTCTGAAATTCAAAAATAAATATGACCACAATCACGTTTACACACTGCCTCTGAAACTTTCGTCTGTCATAAAAAATAAAAATAAAAACAAGAAAAATTGCATCAACTATTTTTTTGGTCTGTAGCTCTAAATTTGTCTAATAAAAAAATAAAATAACATTTAATTAAATAAAATAAATAAAAAAGGCTTTGACTATATGCATTAGGATTCCTACACACAAACACATAACTGAGGCACAACATATACCAAGGATTCCTGCCATTTTTAATCACACTAAATCTTAAAACATGATTCATACTTGAGTGAATTAGTTCCGAGATGTGCATCATTAACCTCTGATCATCAACCCATGGAGCACAAAATTAGTCTGCCATTATAACACCATCACTTCGGCAGCCTCACAGATCACAGGTCAGTCAATGTCTTCTCTCTTAATGCTTCTGAACTCCATCTGAACTGATACAGGCCTCATTAACTCAACTAAGATAGTAATTACTGCTCTGAGATCAGCTACGTAATTACCTGAATGTTTGATTGGTAAATCTTTATAGTGGTGCAGCTGTCTGAGTGTTATGGCTAAATTAAGATCTTTTCCACAGTGAATAAATAAGAAAAAGTACGGTCAACAACTGAATATTGCTGTTTTTTGTAACAAAAGAATGGCAATGATCTTCCCCTCAAATCTTAACAGGCCAAATACAAAAGTAAATGAAGTCTCTTGTCTCAGAGATGGATAAGAGAGTAAAAAAGCTAATTATGGATTACTTCAATATCTTCCAAAGTTAGAAACTGCCTCAGGCTGCAAGTCGGCAATTTCCCGGTTCACTGAAATTAATGAAAGAGATAATTTGATATGATTCAGCATACTGACACATCAGCAACACACACAAAGAGAACAAGGAAAGGAAGTCAAAATCAGATTATCAGACATAAAAAATATATACAGTAGAGATTATGGTTTACTAAGAGCTAACAGGATATTTTTGTTTCAGATCTGTACTTGAAAGAACAGTTTAGTCAACAAACATTTTTCATAATATTTATGGAACCCAGTTTTTCAGTATTTTTGCAGTCAGTGATTTTCACAATGTATGATCAGATCTTGCTTCTTCACGGTCATGTATCTGTCATGACCGCCAGTCAAATTGCTTGATTTTTCTCATGTAGTGCTATTAAAAAAACAGCTAGAGATTTTTGAGCGCGCTGAAGCAAACAAGTAACACAAAGACATACGCAAGCATGTCAAATACAGCAGTAGATTACATATTACATTACCACTCAAGACAGCCCTGCTGCTAAGCTAAACACATCTGTTCTGAAGAGATGACAATCATCCACAACAGTTATCCACTTCTTTCCAAGATCAGAAGGTAACCACATACACACAAAAAGCCTTGTTCTGGTAGGTGACAAAATTGCTGCACCTTCTAAGACTCCTTTTGAATTGCAGTTTGTGATGGATCAGTGAGTTCTTTAGTTGATCTATCTCACCGTATTCATTAGCAATTCACTTGTTTACACTCTCATTTATTCAAACATTTTCTAAGAATGATTTCTCCAGTCAGAGGAGTTTTAGAGGGTGCTGGAGTCAGAGGTAGAGAAAATGATGGTGTGCTGTTCACACTTGAATGCTTCTGAACTTTATAATTGACTCCATTAATTTAGTCTTACCTGAGCCAAACAGTTTCTGCATGACTGCGTGGTACGTGCCATTTCTGGAACCCAAACTCTCAGTGCAGACACACCTACAATATTTTTTTTCTTCTGAATTCTTATTTTCTCTTTTAGTGGGTTATATTTCTGGTTGCAGTTACTATGAATTAAAGTAGTACGTCATCATTTATTTTACCCTCCTGTTTTTTTTTAAAATCCTTACGAAACAAAAGCAGACATTTCTGGCATAATGTAAAAGCAATGATGGTGACAATTTTAGACACAACTTTAAACATAGAGTAAAAATTTGATTTAAGATGCTTTTGTGATGCTTCTTGTAGCTTGAAAGCTCTTTTTATTGTATGGAACAAAAAAAGCTCAGATATTTTTCAAAAACATTGTGTTCCAAAGAATGAAAAAGGAAAAAAAAAACATGTGCAAATAATTATAATTTTCAGCATAGTTTTGCATAGTTTACTATTCACACTTTTACCCTTACTGGTACTGGTATCGGTACCTGAAACATTTTTTTGGCAAACAAACAGGTTTACTGTTAAAATTAATACATGGTAGAAAAACTGTGTGAATATTCCTTTAAAAAGTTTTAATAATTATTGTATTTTTTGTACAATTATGTGGTTAATGAGGTTGTAGTAATAATTTTTTATCATTTAATTGTTTTATTTAAATGGAATATGTAAAGACATACATTATACTGTACAAAAGCAATACAAGAGTAATATAATTTCTCTTATATGTTAAAATTGACTTTTATTTTGACAGGTTGCTGTGAAGTTTCTGTGTGTATACAGTATGATATGATGCTAGTTTTCTCAAACGAAAGGGAAAAATTCTCTTGAAGTGACTCCCAGCATCTCTGGAGATTAAGTTTATGTGTTCATGCCGTCATGTAGTGAGATGCAGAGGCCGAAAAGCAGCGCAAGTTCACGTGTGCTTCAGTATTTGTGTAGTAAACAAAACCACGTCTCCGTCATTCATACATATTGAGGTTAACGGAGCATGTAAGATTCATATTTAAGCCGTCTTTTGCATTTTAATATTCACATAAACTAGTTCATATGAAATTCAAATTAAGTTACAGACCTTCTTTTATACATACAAAAAATTTAAAATTCTGTGGCGTTCGGGTACATTTTTAGACATTTTATTGAATTGACTTCGCCATCATGGAATCCATATGACCGTAGAAATGTAACCACACTTTAGAACTTTTCGGTTTGCCCTGTGTGTTGTGTTGCAGGGGTGACATCATGTCACGGAGTCTCTCTCTGTCTCTCTTGGCCTCTGTGCAACATAAGCGATCAGATGTGTTCTCAGGTACCAAAATTTTGTACCGATTGATTTAATGTGAATCTGTACTCTGTAGTATTGACGCAATTCAGTCGGTACCCTTAAAAGTACCGAGTACGGTACCCAACCCTACACCTGACCCAAAACATTTAAAATGTAAAGGTGAAAACTTGAAAGAAGACAGATTGTGCAACAATTGATAGTCACAGACAGTGGTCCGTGAGCTGGAAAGCTGAAGAGAGACAGATGAAAAGGGACAGAGAAAAGCTCAAAGACAGTAAAAATGTCTAGACATGAAGTGTCCTTTGCACTATATGGAGATTAACAGAGACAACAGATGTGTTGACTGTCTCCACATGAGGCACAGTGGAGTCCAGCACATTAATGCTGCAGCCAAAACATTTAATGAGATGACAAAGCACACACATACACAAATAAATCACACCTTTTGCATATAATGATAGCTAACGAGCTGCATGCTGCTGTGTTTCACTATCTACATCACTAAAGTGTGATGAGTTTTAAAGCAGCACTGCCTCCCCTGCCTCCTCAGACAAACACCTTTGCAATACTAGCAGAAACTAAAGGTGCAACGATTTCCGTGAAATCATGGGTTTTTATAAAGTCTCACTCACTAATGAGTCCACAGTATGTCCTGCCACGGTCAGATCTAATGCCCCCAGACAGGAGATTATGCTCCGATTTCTTCAAAAGTGCACAGCTGAATTTCCATCACAGCTGTTTACTACGGCACTATTTTTAACACTGGCCAATTTATGCCACCACATTAGCATATCGGCCTGCTGGGATCAATGGTTTTCCAGCACAACAGACTAACTACAGATGTAGTTACTGTGATGGAGCTTTTAAAGAGGATCTAGAGATCTAGTAGTCATTCAGACAGGTCTGAATCATTAACAGAGTGAGAATGAGCCAATAAAGTCTCTGTGGTTTGACTGTTGTCTTTGTTTTGCAGGAGGCTGATGTCTCACTGTTGGACAGTTTAGACAGCTAATCATCTGTACTAGGAATAAGAGAGAAGACTTCATGACCAACATTAAATACAGGCTCATTATGCTTGGCTTAGGCTGCACACACATACACACATGGTAATTGTGTGCACGTTCCACATACACACAGCCTCTCTTATCGCAGTACACACTTACTCACACATTCACACAGGCTGTCTTTTTCCCCAAAGCATCTGATCAGTGGGGTGAATCGGTTAATGCGATGCAGACACACTTGTTCAGTTTCTGTCAAACTCTTTGAATGTGTGTTGTGAGGTGAATCACTCAACGTACAGCAGAGCTACAGTTTCCCTGCAATTTATAATTTCTTTTGTTAACACAATCTCCTTTACCACCTAAAGCCCTCATTTAATCAAACACCCGCAGCCTGTGATATAATCCCAATATGAACTCTCTATCACCCTTTATACACAAATACAAAGCTGTCTAACCTACATTAGCAAAGTGTCAAAGCTGAATGCATACCACAGTATGTGCCACTATCCTCATCAAACGGAAAGGTAAAATAAAATAAAAATTTAGGCCAGCCGATTTTTTCTTTCCATAAAATCTGTTCATGGGGCCTTGCTAAGATTCAACATTTCACATTCTCAAAATGTAACTCTCACCTCTAATAGGATGTGCATTGCTATTCAATACAGCAGTGCACAAATCTGCATAACCAATTCATGGACCACCTGATGGCATCTCCCTAATCAACCATTTCAATTTCGGAAAAGACAGAGAAAGAGAAAAAGACAGACAGGCAGACAGCCAACAATTACTCAGACAAAACAGGAGATTTTTAATAAACCTGCTCCCAAACTCAAAAACACTCGTATGCGAACTGCATACCAATGATCCATATACCTGACATTTAAATATGCTCAAGCCAGGGAATCATTAGCCAACACACAGATTGACAGGCTGACAAATGAAAAAGGTAAAATTAAATGATATTTCAAAATTTTATAAACAATACAATTATTAAAAAAAAATATCTAGGTTGATAGACATTGTTTGCACATCTGGAAGCAAATTTTTACTTTTCACATTCAGGGGAAAAATGGACCTTAGAACAGTGTTTCTCAACTAAGGGGCCTGAGCAAATGGTTAGGGCTGTCAGTTTAACAAGTTAAAGTAATTAGATATAAAAAAATAACAGTTAACGCACTGGCCCCGCCCCAGACCTGTACATCAAACATTTCATACAGTTGATTGTTCACAAATATGACGCAGGGCAACAACAAGATTAATGTTGTGCCATGAAATTCAAGATATTGGGATAAAAAATTTGTCATCTCATATTTATAATCAATGGTAAGTGAGTACTGCTTGTCTTGAATATATAGAGGGCAAATGTGATTTCATACAACAGATCAGTAAATAAGAAGTTAATATTATGCTATATTTTAATTTTTTTTTTTTGCACAGTTTTACGGAAATCCTGAATGAATCAGTTGTTTGAATGTTTTACGGAAATCCTGAATGAATCAGTTGTTTGAATGAATCAAATGAATTAATGACTTATAAGGACTGTTTTGGTTAACAAAAAAAATAAATACTTATTTGTTATCATTGGTGTAATAAATTTTATGTTGAATCAAATAGCATATTTCTTTCTAAAGCTTTTTGTCTACTTAATTTTTTTTTTTTTTTTTTTTAAACACAAAAATAGCTTTAAATAATCTTTTGGGGGTATTTTCACTTTCAAATGTAATTTGCAATTAATTAGATTAATTAATCATCACATAACTAATTAGATTAAAAAATAAACAAACAAAAAAAAATTATAGTTCAAGTCCATGTAAAGCAATATAAAATGTCTCCTGAGTTTGTCACATCACACATGGTGTATAACATCGAAGTATGGCAAGAGTGATTTGAAAGCATGCAGAGATGTTTGTTCTCTGTAGCTTTACTGTACTGTGATGTACTACAACAATCGGTCTGCGCAGCTCTGCTTCAAGCTTAAAAAAACATATCTCTTATGGTGTTAGGGGGAAGAACCATGCTCACAGTGGCTCCATTGCATCATCAAGTCATGATTTCAGGTCTGACCAAAAAATCCTGAACACAAAAATCCAAGCCTTTGAATGTGAAATCCCACCACACTCACATTGAGTTTCTCACAGGAGAGTTCAAAGGAGTGCAGACTTAAAGGGGTTATTGATGTATGATCATGTACAAACACTATGCTTCCAGGCTGAGGTAAAATTATACGTGCGTGTCCTAAAGTGACCCAAAGTGCTGTCTGTGAGCTGACCAGTGTGAATTAATGCATTGCATTTCTCATAGTGCAGTGCTTCTCAACCTTTTAGACTCAAAGGACCCTTACTGTCAAACACAATATTAAAAGGTCTAGGCCTATTTCTGCTGTAATAATGACAAAGCTACTTGTTTTCAAACTTTTTTAAAAATAAAATTGATAATAAATTTAACCACAATTGACTTTTAACTAAAAGCAACATTTATATACATTTATTTCAGTTTGCATCTTGATTTTGTGCGCTTTCTAGTTTAGACTTAACTTATTTTAACATAATAATAGTAATTAAATAAATTCATCTTAATCATTGCTCCAGTAAATTTTCTGAGCGAATCCTCACCTTCACCTATTATTGTAGCATGACATATCTGAACAAAAATGTGATAATGGTGCCCAAAGTTGGACATGGCATAGACTATTAACTAAAATTACAGAACAACAATTTTCATCTTGAGGCAGAAAAAGAGAAGGCTCAGTTTAAAAACAGAATAAAGTTTCTTTAGGCTTACCCAATCTGTGTGGTCAGTGTGATGCACTGATGGCATGCTTGTGGGTGTATGTTGTAGCTGCCCTGCTATTGCTCAGCAAGACCGAGAAAAGACGGCAGGGCCTTGCTGATCATAGACCACATAATTAAATATTGATTGCAATTAATCACTTGAAGGACAGAGACAACTTCAAACAAAGTGTGTGTGTGTGTGGAGGAGCTGTAAAGCTAATTTAATGCAACGCTGTGCTGAGTTCTTAAAGTGCTTGATAAGTATTATATTAGCTGCTGTCCCAATGACAGATAGCTTTAAAAGTGAGGCCCTTGCTTACTGCACTCAGAGTTGTTGATGGGGTAAGAGCCAATGTGATTTACACACTACTGTATGAGAAACACCATTCTGGGACTAATGGCAAATATACCTGTAGAGCAAAAAAAAGAAAACAAATCAAACAGAAGAGGAACATGATGAGTTTGGATGGAAAAGGCCAAAGACTGATAAATGAGTCTGCCATTTTTCTGCAATCTACTTCTGCATTAACATAGACATTGACACTGGCTGCATGGTCACGGTGGGAATGAGGTAATGAGGTTTTCTGTCTGAAATGTACTGCATATCTCCATTTATTCCCTTTGGGACATGCCCGACTCCTGCTGCTGCCTTACCTAGTCATGCTTCACAGAAAGCACATACAAATCGAGTCTTAATAACAAAGGGCTATTGTATTGTAATGGGACAACAGCACTGTCTACAGCTACACTTAAATAATGGGAAGAATCTAGAGAGAGGGAGTTTGAAATGTAGCATTGGGAGAAGAAAAAAGAAAAGAAACTGAGAAAAAGAGGGGTGATGTTTGCTGTTTCCATCTAGCCGTGGTTGTGAATTTTTGCTTGCCTGCACAAATTCCTCATTTACCAACATGCAATTATTTAAACCCAACTTGGTAAATAAAGCATGTATAACATCTGGAGTTATGAACCTACATTAGCCATAATTACCAGCTAATAGAATCCCCTTCATCCAAACGGCTTGATTCTTGGAACTGCTATAATGCGTATGTGAGTGCTTTACTGACCTTATTCTCTATTAAATTATTATATAATTACAGTGAAACGCATCATTTCTTCTTCTTGCTCTCTGCTTGACTTATGAGTGTGGTCACTGGTAGTGTTATAAATGGTGGTATAAAATGTACGTTATACCTGAGGTATCCAGACCAATACCACTGAATATGTAATAAATCCGTAAAGACAATTTTTGTGCCATGAGCAGAGCCAAACAGAAGTGCAAAAATAATGAATAATGAACCAAAACGGGTTATTCTGTTTGAAACACTGAAACATTTATTCTATGAGTTACAAACAGGTTCTTTCATGGGGTTTGGTATAATATCTGGGTTAGATTGTGGAATATAATCCTCTCTCATAAGTATGTTTCGAAAAGCTGTTTATATAACCACAGTACAAGCCAAAGTCACCTTTCCAAACATTGCAGAACCTTCTAAGAAAAGTAAATGAAGCCAGAACTTTCTTTTTACATGTAACCTTAATAAAGATATCATCACCTGTTTTCCTTGTTTGGTTAGTAGAACATTTACTTAAAGTACCAGAGGTTTGGATAAGTTTTGAAAGTCAAAATCTACAGTATGAGCACAAGTGAATCTAAACTCAAAGACAATGAAAACAAAGGAATAGTATTTCCTCATGAACTAAAAATAAAGTATTATACTTCAGTCTTTAAAATTCCCACAGTCATCACTCTAGAGGTGTGTTATGAATAGTTTCCACACAAATTAGTCATCTAATCCGAAAGATGTTTCATTACAACAACCACTGTGTTATTCTGTGTCACTGTAGCAAGAAGGACCAAACCTAATATTCTCAGAACTCCCAGTAACACACTTATTAGCTCAAATTGTAGCAGTGCAACACAGCTTGTTTAAAATTTCCAGCCGAGTTTCTGGTTGTGGGGATCAAGATAGACTCTCAGCGGTTTGAAGTTTAGTGGCAGAGCTTTTATTTACAGAGCAGAGACTAATGGCCGCAGCATGGCCTATCATTTTATTAGTGCAAGGAGGTCTGTCAGAAACATATTACTCACCACAGGGCTCTCTCAGGATAAAGACAGTGAGAGAAAGTTGTGCATCACATAAACAGTCCCACATTGGTCTAGAGAACACAGCACAACAGGATCCTTGTGTATTTTTAGTGGAATCGTATGCACTGTTTCATAAGTAAGGTAATTTATACTAATAACACTCTCATATACCAAAGCATTGATATTCATCATGGAATATTCTTACACTTCACTGAATACAAGTACCTGAAAATGCATATTTAGAGGCCTAGAGCACAGCTGAACATTGACCTCCATAAAAATGTTCCCAGTAAAGTAGACGAGCGAAACTTTAGTATCTCCATCTCAGAACAGCAGTCTTACATTCTATAACGTTTCATTAGTCTATGCTGAAAACCCATGAATTACTGAATGGGATCTTTTGTAAAAAATAATATAATAAAATGAAATGACCAATGAAATTCACTATTATATTGTATATTTAAGAAAGCATTTTTATTATTTTACATTTATATTATTAATTTACTAATAGTAGTAGTAGTCATAAATAAATATGTTACAGGCCAAATGCTTGCTTTGTAGATTATAAAATTTGACCAAAAACAGACAGCAATGTCATCATTGCATTGACCATGTTGTGTGACTTTGGCATGCAGAGAGATTTAAATTGTATATATTCCTGCCAGAATTGTTACTATCATACATTTTTAGAGTCTGAGCTGCTGTTATATGTGGCTTTGTAGAATGTGATTTAGGGACACTTAAAGCTAACAGCCCTTGGAGTTTCTGGAGCTCTGGGAAACCTCATTCATTATGACAGTGTTAAACAGTTCTGAGGCATGCTGCTAAATACCTCCTAACGCCTGCTGGAGCTCAGGGGGATACACATACGCTCACACTGGACACTACAGGAAAGCAATCTTAGCTGAACATCTAATTCATATTGAGGGGTGGAACTGTTCATTTCCATGGGTTAGCGTATGTGTGTGTGTGTGTGTGATCAGCACAGAGGGAGGCCAAGTTGACAAGTAGAAATGGTGAGGGAGGATCGGCTAACCAGCCAGCCATTATTTTCCAATCAATAGTGAAAAAGAACAAAAGCACAGTATGCTGAAATCCCAATGTGTACGATTTGAGTCAATCTTAATTGTTTGTCTATTTAGAAACATTGCTCTTCCTCTGGCTCTCTCTTTTTCTTTCTCTCTATATGATTGATTACATGGATATTCCTTGTGTGCAGGGACTATTTGAAGATGCTGGAGGGAAACAGGTATCGATCAGACATCTTAATGTGTGCACTTTTGTGTCATGATCATTGCAATGCCCACTTTAAATACACACTAGCTTGATTACATACGGCAGGTTATTTTGCGAATTTAGCTATTACCATTATCAAGCAAAGCTTACAATAAAAAAAGGTTTACAACTAAAAGTTTGTCTTAATTACTACAAATATATAGGTTATAAAACAATTGTCATTATCACTAATGTTATTTGTTGTATTGTCAACAAATTAAATTCTACCTATGGTATACATTTTTTAATAAATTTAAAAATAGATAACAGTAATTTCTCTTATATAATAGCAATAACCTACATGCTCCAAATTGAGATTAAACTCCATGCGTGTATGAATTTTATGGACACACTGCATTTGTAAATATGTTATTTTTTATAATTACATGAAAAATGAAGTTCATATCCTTATTTCTAAGAGCAATGAGTGCTAAAGCTACTTGCAGAGTCTGATAAAAAAAAAAAAAAAAAAAAAGGAAAAAAAGGTATGTGAGGCTGTCAAGGTCCTTACAGTCTCAAGTAAATTAGGCCAGATGGATGGATTCCAGTGAGATCGTTTAATCAGGTCTGGCTCTGTAAATCTTCTAAAGCTGAGCTCCTGAGCTCTGGTGATTAGGTCTGATGTGATAATAGCAGACAGATAGTTTAATCAGCTGTGTCGAAGAGGCCTGTGGAAAGGGAAGCAGCCTTAGTCTGATAGACGAGAATACAGCTGCCCATTAGCCATTTAGCTCTATGCTTGTTTCATTGACCAGACGCCAACATTATCTCAATACTCTATATAATGATTTACCAGATGAACAGTGATTCTTGATTTCTTTGAGTGTGCTCTGGAGGACTGCTATTCTGCTATAGGTTGTTCAGGATTATATGAATACTGTCTTATCAAAACCTCACACAAATTATTGTTAATTTCTTCAGAAACTGCATTGATCAACTCAATTCCATCAAATATTAAACTACTGAAAATATTTTTGATGAAGATGAAGATGGAAAAAAAAGTAAAAATGTAACTAAAATAAGTTTAATAAATTACTAAAATAGAAACTTACATCAAAATAAGAACAGAAAATATAAAAAATAAAAATTAAGTTCAAAATATTAATAAATACTATAGTTGTACATAGATATTTCTAAAATTAAACTGTCCAACAATTAATTCATATTTATATTCACCCCTTAAGAAATATCAGACTGTTTGTACTGTATCAAACATAACAGGTTCACAAACTCAGTGAGATGAAGGGATTGTGCTCTCCAAGGGAGTTCAAGTTACGTAACATACTTATATCGGAAACCATCCTGATTACATAAAAGTTCCAAATATAGTTTTAACATATGCCATTATAAACACAACGAGAATGAATGTTCATACCTTCATAAAAGCTGAAATTTGTCAGTGGTTTTAACTATGACTGCAGACCAAGCAGCCAGATTACAGGATTCTCAATTGTCCAAAAGGTGATGGTCATAGGATAGACTGTAAACTTAATCTGAGACTGTAAATTACACTAAGGAAAAAAGAGTCAGAGATAGGATTACTGCTGCTGAAACAAACCATCAACAAATGCATGTTCAGTAAGAATTAATTCTAAAAATAATAAAATTTTTGAGTTCTTTAAAAAAAATAAAGTTAAATAAAGTAACACAATTGAATTGCCATATTACACCCCTTTATGGAAAACTCAAATCTGATTGGCCAAACACAGCACTCTGTACATAATTATTTTCTGTATTACTGTACATTCTCATCACTTTTCTGTTTCACATTTGCTTTTTGTCTTTAGTCTTTATTTTGTTATAATGACTAGCTGACTTTTTAGATTTGCTGAGCACATGGGGTTAAAGGTAATGTCTCACATTACAAGGTGTAAAGAAGAGAGCTGTTACCACACACAAACACACTTTACCCACTAATTCCCCAGATGTGCAGTACAAATCCATATAATCCATACAAATTCAAATCAAACCAGTTTCCTTGCGCCTCTTTTTCCACCAGAACAAACTTATCTTCTACAATCACCCTGCTATTTTGTTTTGTTATTTTGCCCTCCATTATCGCTCCCCCTTCTTTTCTTGTTCGCTCTCAGCAGGAGATGAGAGTAATTGAACTTTACAACTGAAGTCCATTATCAACCAGCATTTTAGCAAAGCCTCAGCTTCCCTTTACACTATACATCTATCAACCACCTCAAAAGCAAAGTGTCCAGCTTCTGTTGGAAGAAATTGCATATTCATGAAGTCAGGTTCTAGGCAACATCTGGCACAGTGAAGGACCTTAATCATAAAAAATGCTATTAAACTTTATAGTTTTGACATTGTGGAGCCAGTAGCAAATCAGTGTGAACAATGTGAGATGAATTATAATAATAGAAACTTACTGTGAATGAAGAACGAAAGTAGAATATCCCAAACTAAAAAAAATATTTTATCCAAGTCTCATTTACTATAAAAAAGAAAACACACATATATTTCACTATAAATCTTGGCCTAATATAAAAGGACTTCCTGTCAGCTTTCAAATTTGCATTAACTGGAGGGTGCAAGATCAAAAGAGAAAGCTTTTAAAACAAGAAATGCTATAATCATCTTTAATCTTCAGTGGACAACATTGCTAGAATACAGCGTAAAACTATGTTAATCCCACAATGCCAGATAATTACATTTTTTAGCTTTTGTCTTTCAAAATAGAATCTTTTAGAATGATTCCACTGCTGGGAAAAAGTAGTGATGAGCCCACAGTTTCCTGTCACTGGATTCACTAGGTGCACAGAGAGTGTTGAAGTGAGACCTACAGCAGCGGAGCCTTCTGTCAGATGAAAGGCTCATTTAATCCCAGCAGGTCTTCCAACTTCCTCTTTGATTAAAAGCTGCATCCGTCTGTTTAACAAGCCTGCACTGTGTATTGTAACATCCCTATTTTTCCATCTCGCTGATAAATTTATGAACATGTTACAGTATAGGTGCTGCACTCCTGAAACTCACATGCCCTTAAGCATTCAAACTGGGCTACTGTAGCAGTTCACTAAGGAAAGGTAAGAGAGATATACCTGAGCATGTTGTGCATGTCTATTATAACTATAGAAAAAACCTAAACTAAATATTGTTTAAGATACACCATTTTAACACTGGACCACCAAGATCTTCTGTGCATTTATGCTTAGATGTAGTAAATAAATCTCCTTTCATTTTAATGAAGATAAATATTGGAGGCTTTGTCTCTAAATCCCACACATAAATCAGTGGAAGACACCATTTATCCAGCATTAAATGTGTGCGCTGCACTTTCACCTGCTTGTAATTAAAGTGAAAAATGACAGAAAGGTTCAAACATGGGCCTTGTTTAACCGTGACTTGTGCACTCATCTCATTACCAAATACCATATATTTCTCTAATTAACTACACTGATCTGACCAATTCAGGCACCTGAAATAGATCACAAATAAGAAAAACAGAAAAGGACTAAAAAGTTAATGTCACAAAAAAGGCATAATGAACTACAGCACAAATGTTCATCAGCACAAGGCAGAACCCCACGCACAAAATATGCACATGCACTACAAGACACATGACATGATCAGAGTAAATGGCTTTGGCATTTAGCTCCAGATCTATAAATGAGGCTGGTATTTAGTTACAGATGTGCTCTCGTTATGCAATAAACAAATGTTTAGCAGAGGCTAGAAACTCAAAATGTTCTATATGTTTGTGTGGGAGAGATCAACTTTTGTATACATTTGGGTCTCAAGAGGAGAGGAATGGATATAAAATAAAACATAAGGCAAAACAATTGCTTTTTTTCTTCTGTGTGTTTACCATTTTATCTGTTTGATTGTGGTATTTAAATAAAGCATGAGTTGTTTCAGGAAGTCAAACAGACTTAGTCAACATCTGACACACATCCACATAGCTGTGCATCGAAGAAACAACTTGAATAGACATACTTAACACTCCTATACAAAAAAATACATTTGGGAAAAGTAGGTATTTGGAGAAAGATGTTTTACTCTGTACATTTGTTTTGTTTCAAAATTGCCCCTTTGGTTTAATTACTGTTTGAATATTTATTTATTTATTTAGCAAAAAATTAGAAATAATATGTAAAATTTAATAAACAATTATCATGTTATCTACTTCAGTATAGTCAATGACAAAAAATAAATAAAATAAAGCTACATAATATTAGCGCTGTTAGTTTAACGTGCTAACTTAATTAGTTATGAAAAAAATAATACAATTAAAATATTTTAATTAGATTAATTAATCGAAACATCATGTAATTAATTAGATTAAATTTTTTTTTTAATCAACAGACAGCCCTAATATATGTGTGTGTGTGTGTGTGTGTGTGTGTGCGCACCTGTGTGTGCATGTGAGACCCGTGCTTGCAAAATCAGTCGGAATACCCAATACACTTGTTTCTTTCTATATTTGTTCTTTTTTTTTTTTTTTATACAATAAAAACAGTGATATTGTGATTATAAATCTAGTAATGATTAAGAAAAGAAGTAGAGGGAAAGATGTAACCTAACTTTTTGTAAATCAATTTTCTCTTTTGCTGACTAAAAAAAGTTGTACCTCAGTCATTTTTTGTCCAATTCCAACAAAACATACATAATTTTGAAGGTGAATGGAGACTGTAAGAACTGATGGAGAAGGTAAAAATAAAAATAGTCATTTTTGAAAATGTGCTCATTGTGACTCAAACTTGCCATTTTGGGGTATTTCAGCTTACCAAGGACAAATACATGCTGCATCAACCTTACCGAATTGGAAGAGTGCACATCACTTCAAAAAGGGACAAAAAGCTGAAAATAAACATACAAAAACCGTACACGCACGCACACACACAAACACACACACTTTAAAAGTGCATGTGAAGCTGGAAACTAGGCCTGTGATATTCAAACCCCCACCATGACAAGAACACTAGAACAGTAATAATAATAACAGAAATGATGACCCCCAACTCTGTGTCATAACATATTAGGCTAGACATCTTAAGACATGCTGTTTGTGTTTGTGTGTGTCTGCGCGTGTGTGTGCATGTGTGTGTGTTTGCAGAGAGCTGAGTGAGAAGAGAAAGAGGGAGGAAAACACAAAGTAAAGAAGAAAGGCTGTGCCTGCATTAATTAGGAAGCCCAAGGCTGGTCTCTCACTACAGATCCACACTCTTGATGTCTCCATCACACACAATCAAAATTGCTTTGATTCCCCAGTTCATTTGCATAATGGACCTTACTCTCCCTGCATGCACAGTCCAAACAAACAAAGAAAAAACAAACAACAAAAAGAGAAAATTAAGCAAAGAACAAAGTGTGAGCTTGTATAAATGAGTATGTGTGTGTATGAGAGAGACAGAAAAAGCGAAAAAAAACAAACAAAAAAAAATTGCAAAAGAGGGAGAGACAAAGACCAAAGGGCAAATTTACTGAACTTCTTACTGAACACTACTTAAGCACAAAATCCTGTCTTTTTCCATTACTACTCGTAATCATGTGATTGAAAGGAGCATGGTAACCGGACACATTCAGACATGCGGTGCAGTCAAGCATACTTCAGCATACACAAGAGACACAAGATTCAGGTGCAAATTATGTTCAGTAAGAATTCTACATGGTAATGTAAAAAAAATATGCTTTTAGTGAGCATATTTCTACAATAAATGCAGCACATGCAACTGAACAATTCATTCTCAGTGAATTCTCCCAAGTGTGTCGTTGTTTTACTTATTAAAACAGATATTCTACAGTTAGCACAAACCCTTTTCTAGTAGGAAAAGCATGCAGATAAATTAAAAAGAGCTGAAATGCAATATAACTACATTAGTCGCATTGTGATGTTACTGTGATCTGTATCGACATGACTCATGACTGATGACTCACGGGAGGCGGAGTAAAAGGTTGAAAGTGTGTGACCTTTACAGACACCGTCTGACACTTGACACATTGATAATTGGTGCTAGCCAACATTATGTGGCATTTCACTTGTGTCAGAGACAAATACAGAAGCCTGAATCATATTCCCACAGCCCACATACAGTCTGAGAAAAGAAAAGAAGCTAAGAGAGGCACAGTGACCCACATACTGTATAAGAACCACATACTGTTTAAGTAAGCCATCTCTGCCTAAAGGCCACAAATATGGATGCGTGCAAAATATATAATCTGAGTGAGCCATCTTAGTCACTTTCAAAAGAAACTTGAAATGTAATAACAAAAATGCTTGTCTGTGCCAAACTCTATGATGTTACAGTATGTACAGTATCTTAAATTACATGGATTTGAACAAATGTGGTAAGACTACGCTCTTATTTATAATAAAATTGTACAAATAATCTAAAAACCTATAACAAACTACACATTTCACACCCCTAAAGATGCCACCAAAATACAGGTAACCAAAAACACTGTATCTCTGTGTCTTACCTTGGGTTGGCACAAATGACCCGACAGGAGCAGGGCAAATGCAGAGACCCATAGAGAGAAAAATAAAAACCGAAAAGAACAGTTAATTGGTTGTTCAATAACAACATAGAATTTTAACACTGCTTTGTTCACACACAATATTATTAATAGAATTTTACTTCCACTGAACTATAAATAGATGTTCACACTAGATCCTACAACCATTTCCAATATTTTAGCAATGTTTTTGGTCAGTGTGTCTGTGTTTTTTTTAGATTATATTGATCAAGTCTTTTATGGTATGCAAATATACAAAAGGACAAAACTGTGTGTGCCAGGGTACACATTCTCACACAATTGAATAGAAGGTGAACATAAGATTGAATGTGAATACTTCTTAAGTAGCTGCACGCTCACATCTAGAGTTTTCAAAACTACATATATTTTGTTGTAGCCTGCAGTTATTCTGGTTATACTGCACACATTCATCGAATGAGACCAGTTCCGTATGGAGTGCACTGCCCCCTGCACTATTCTGAAAGATTTAGATATGTGTCTCAGTACACAAACAAAACTATTAAATCCTAGGGGTGTGACGAGATCTCGTGGCTCTCGCGAGAACTTGGCAATATCCTTGCGATAGTGGTATGATCCGGCGGAACAAATCTCAGACAGGAAACTGCTGCTGCGTTTTATTTATGACATGCTGACACAAATTCCAAATAGTTTCCAATGGTCACTTAATCGCGTCCAGTGTAGGCAGACTTAAGGCCCGGGTATACTTCACTTTCCGCGTTCCATTCTGTCTCGTGCACAGCCATGTCCACACAGCTTTCAAAGTACACTCAATCGCGGATTAGTGCGGACGGACAAGCTTGATAAATGCGTAATGCCACCAATTGACTTGCACTCTTTCAGCATTCCTCTTGCGCATACACTGTTGTATGCGGACGGTCCGTGCGGTCTCAAAAAATTGCCTGCACTGTCCGTGAGCCTACTGATGATGAAAATGACGTAATGTATATGGCCGAAGTATACTTTGGCCTTTAAGCTGGTGCAGCGTTTACTGTAGGCAAGTTTGTTTAGGTATTTGGCCCGACTATTTTAAGCTTTTTTGAAAAAAATCGCTTATCCTGCTTTTAAAGGAATATTTGTGTTATTTGTTTTTATTTATTTATACTATTTAAAATTTTTTGTTATTTATTGTTAATTACTTGCCTGTCAGTTTGTGGCAAAATATTTTGCAGTGTTCACATGTTGTTT